>JAFBJS010003340.1:0-15010 GCA_016785265.1 Paraplagusia blochii | reverse complement strand
GTTTAAAAAGGATTTTTTTTTTTTTTTTTTTTTTTAGGAGCCCGAGTAAAGGAAAGGAGATAATCCCCATGCCATCACCATCACTGGCTCCCCACCAACGCTGGCAGAAAGAGCAATTAGAGCAAACAGCGGCAGAGCAGTAATTGTGTACCAGGAGAAGATGAAGGCAGAATCTTAATTGCAGTGAACGAAGATCACTTGCTCTCACACCTGATTGTGCTCAGGGAGAAGGCGAACGTTCAAACCAGAGCAGCAGGTACAGCTGGAGTAAAAATAACCTCAACAGGAGCTCAGGCTGTGTCGCACATGACACGCAGGAGTCCGGGTCGACCCAGTCAGGTTCTGTTACGGTCCGACTGCCAACGCAAACCTCACGAGACACTTTACCATTACTTCATACTTCAGCAAGTATTTTAATTACTGTAAATTACGCAGTTTGGCTTCAGTTGCATAATATAAAGAAGTGCATTATTTATAAATATATGTACTGTATCATATGTATGTATTATGTATCTATCTATCTATCTATCTATCTATCTATCTATCTATCTATCTATCTATCTATCTATCTATCTATGTATCTATGTATCTATGTATCTATCTATCTATGTATCTATGTATCTATGTATCTATCTATGTATCTATCTATCTATCTATGTATCTATCTATGTATCTATCTATCTATCTATCTACATACTTACCTACCTCCCTACCAACCTATTTATATACCCCATACCTCCCAACCTAACCCAACTACCATACGTACCTCCCTGCCTACACACTTACCTACCTATTTTCCTATCTACCTACCTAAATATCTACATACCTACCTAAGTACCTCCCTACTTACTTATCTACTTATTTACCTACCGTTCCTACCCCCTATATATCTATCTATCAATCAAACTTTCTTCTTGCCTACCTACTTACTCTACCTATCTTCCTGCCTACTTACTTACATACCCACCTATCTATTCATATACCCCATATCTCCCTACCTACCTGCGTACCTGCCTACCTAACTACCTTCCTATTTACCTCTCTACCTACCTACCCATCTACTGTATCAATCTACCCATCTACCATCTACCTACCAACCTATCTATATCCCACTACAGTGGTGTATCACAGTGAGGTTGTTCAGTTATGACTGCCCCACAGCTACGCTTTGTATTTGCATAATAGTCCATCCAGGCCTGAAAACGCTCGACTGCAGCCGATAAAAATCTCATCTTTACATTGTGTGAAATTCTATGCATAATAAAACCATTGCAGAATGGCCAAAGGTAGCAGTGGGATAGAGCTGTTATAAAAGTGAAGACCATGCAAAGCTTTCACAGCCATTGTTTCTCTGTAATAGACAACAACATCTTCAGAGAGTCTCCCTGTCTCATGGAGAGCAGTCTCCATGACTGGCACCCAAATCACACTGCACCCTACTCTGAGCCTTCCTATGGGCGGTGAGCTCACTGGAAGTTGTGTGCTATCAGAGCAGCTCAGTGGCAACCTGGCAGCTTGTGGGTTAGAACCCAAAGTCTTCCAGACCCAAGTTCGCTTCCATAGCTGCAAAGCCACCAAGTGGAAGAATTCTGTATCCATCGTCAAAGATATAAATGTTTAGCGCCATCGGCTGGTGAGGACAGAAAATCCATGCTCCATGTTTACCAACAATGACCACAAATTCTAACATTTTGTTTTTTCTGTATTTAATAAAGACACAATGATGATAGTGTTTTATAATAGAGTGATAAAGAAAAGTACACAATACTGTCAATTTTTAAAGTAATCAATAATGAAGTAGGGCAGCAATGGTTGTCTAGTGGTTAAGGAAGTAGACTTGGTTCGGCAAGGCTCTAGGTTGGATTCTACCAGCTGCCAGGTTGCCACTAAGGTACTCTGGTCATAGCACCATCCAGACCAGGCATGGGCAACATTTTGACATTTGACTGGTCCTAAAATTGGACACAGGGGTTGAGTCCAGAGCAGAGTGATAGATCGTTCATTGAAACAAAGATAAACTGCAAATAAAAGTCATGTATAAAACATAAAATCCTACATTTCTAATACCCTTTGTGGCATCATCTACTGGGGAAACGCAACTTTGCAGGGAAAAGGCAGAAGAATAATGAATAAGTAAATAATATATATAATTTGGACAAGATTGGCGGGCCGCATTAGAAAGCCCACATCTGGTCCCCGGGCCTTAGTTTGCCCATGCCTGATCCAGACCCACATGACTTCCAGTGGGCTCACCACCCACAGTAAGGCTGACAATATGGAGCAGTGTGATTTGGGTGGCAGTCGTGGAGACTGCTGCTGGAGACTGCTAACCCTGAGATCCTGCAATGGATTGGATGAATTAACTTAAAGTAAAGAAGCAATAAAATGACACATTTACAGCATGAAAAATTGAAAGAATATATCATGAATGTGCTTCTGTCAACTTCTTCCGCTGCTCCTCAGGTTGAGGTGAAAAAAGCAGCAGCAGCAGCAGCAGCAGCCAGTGTTAACAGTGTTGTTTAAGGCCGGCTGTTATCCCGTGAGCCCCTACTGTATGTCATGAGGTGATGTGTTAATGTGCTGACAACGCTGTACATCAACACCATTGCCCAGTGACCTCACTGCATATTTTTTTCTTACGAGGCTCAGAGATTCATCGCAAACTCACTCACAGCCTCAGAGAACCTGCTTTTACAGTCAGCCCAGCTCCGTCTGACCCCTGGTCCCAGGTCAGGGACTAATTAACACAAAACTTGGACAGAATAACACGTATCGGTCCGATCACGCCGCGCACCCCGGGTCGGAGAAGAGTTAAATATAGACTAAAGATAACGAGGTTCGTAAAACAAATTTAGAGGAACAGCTGTAAAAAGGTGTGTGAGGGGATGGAGAGAGTCACCTCTGGAACAGACGTAGTGACACGTTAATGAGTAGAGCAGGAGCTGATTTAGAGACAGAGGAGTTCTGAATGAAAACCAGGATCCAACAATATCATAAAGCACTGATATCAAACATTTTCACGGACCTGAACCAACAACTGGAGGGAATAAAGACTCCAGACGAGTCAAGGTCTGGTCGTTAGACTCCTAAGACGATACGTCTCATAATTAACCCTCGGATACGAGGAATGTCTGGGGTTATGTTTGAGGCCGATATGAAAAACTGTTTTAAAGTTCAGAGTTTAAAGTACAAGATGACAGTAATTAATAATAACAAATTGTGTCCTTTATTTTAGGACACAATAAAAAAATGTGTTTTAGTTTCTACATCAATGCCAGTGCTAAATAAGGAGGAAAGGATTGATATTAAATCTAATTTAAAATTAATATTTGATTCTCTTTCATTTCTTCTTGTATCTTGATGTGTTTTAATAATAGAAGTCTGTTATGAATTTTTGCCATTATCCAATTTTGTTCACAAACAATTCATTTTCTGATACCGATATCAACCGATACCAATATTTATCACCATTTGTCCCTAAAACTCAGGTAAACATCTCAGAAAACTATGTTCCAGCAGATTTGGCAAAACCCAGACATTGAGTTTTTGGATTTTCATTATCAGAAGGAAAACGGATATTGATTTTACAGATATCCCATAATTATTGTAATATAGGGACATCCCTAGTTTTGATTTATTGCTACAGGGGGAAATAAAGGTAGAAAACCTACTACAGTCACAGCAAGAGAGCGGTTTTACTTCTTATTTAACAGGAGGACAAGGGTTTGGTTTCCACGACACTGTGATTAATTATAGTAATTTCCCCAGAGCCAAACTTTTGTCTGTGTGAATACACTCTGTTTGATATCAAAATTAACAGAACCAGACTCAGAAAATAAGGTTTTTGTTATGATATCTGAATAATAATGATTGGATTTTTGAACTTCTGCATTATTTTGCTGTGCTTTGGGAATTTCCATTGTTTCATTCCATCAACATTTTCACACATTCATTCATTTTCATCCTCTTATCCATTACCACGTCTTAGGGTCAGTAGTCTCCACGACAGCCACCCAAATCACACTGCACCATACTGTGAGCCTTCATGTGGGTGGTAAGCCCACTGGAAGTTATGTAATTATATATTTTTTTATTGCTGGATGTAAAAAATCTTTAAAATAAGATTAATTTGATTATTGGTAAAGAAGGAAATGCTCCAGGAAAAATAAAGACAACAAAAACATTGTTTTTGCTGAAATTCAGCCGAACAAAAATGAAATAAGCAAAAAAAAAAAAATGTACTAAATCTAAAGGATTTAAAATCTAAATTCTTTAAAAGAATTTAAAATAATACCACATTTCTTTTCAAAACACATAAAAACAACAAATTAAAGCCAAGGTTTTGCAAAAAATACCTTTTTTAACTACAAGTTGTGTCTAAGGAATTCAGAAATAAGAATTAAAACCTATGTAAACAACATGTTGAAAACCAGACCAGTATTTGGACTGTATCTATTTCATTTCAACACTGTTGTATAATAGAGCTTTAAAAAGACCAAGGCAAACTAAGGTCTGGGGACCAGATGTGGCCCATTTGGCACATGATCATTAAATCCTGTATGATTATCATATAATCAATATACTTTTTCCCTGTGTTGCCTGCATTTTCCTGCATAGAAAAGACTTGCAATAAAACATATTGTTAGCCTTTGTTGCATGACTTTTACATGTTGTTTATCTTAGAGTTCAATCCGTCTATCTGGTCCTGACCCGGCCCCCGTGTCACCTTTTAGCGCCGATTATCTCGCCTTAGGAGCCACGCTAGTCTAAATATTTGCCTACACCTGGCCCAGAGCCTGGATGTTGGTCACGTGTGATTTGCCTTTACTGTCACACCGTTGTCTTTCACTCCAAGAACTCTTTTCCCATCTGTCTAACCTGGAACCAGTCAAGAATCTGTGTCGTTAAAATTAGTAATGACTTTGTCTGGGTTGTTTTTTTTTTGGTTTTTTTTTTTTTTTTTTTTTGCCCTCACATGCACAATGACACTGCTGGGAAGCCAAATTTCACTGATCTGTTTAGAGCAGCGTTCCCAGTACAGAAGAGCCTCATAATCGTTAAAAAATGAATTAGATCCTCGGTGAACGATCGGCGCCTCCGCCGATCCCGTTTTATTGTGTAAGGAGATACAAGGGCAGGCGTGCGGGAGGCCCCGGCTTTAACCCCAGCTTCCTGTGGAACAGTATAGCATTTCTGTTTAACTTTATAATCAGCGCTTTATTAATGCAGCGCTTTCTTTCCGCCTAATAATGAAACAACACAAATAAAATAAATTGTGATCAATGGAGGCGAGCAGAGACAGATGAGGAGTCTGTCACACTGGGGATGATACCAATTTATCTCTTTAATGCATCTCCATGGGGTTCTCTCACTAAAGGATACAGATTACTGAAGCCCTCGTCTCACAGCGAAGTGCGTGAGAAGAATCCATATAACACGCAGAGATGAAGAGCCCTTCACTAACATTGTATCATTCATGCTTCTCAGTCACTGCCAACATCAAACATGGGAATCAAGAGGACGTCAACACGTCTTCACAGGGAAGCACTGATTTATTCATCTGTTTGTAGAAACTGCATTAGAAAAAAAAAAAAATACATATATGTATATGTCTTTGAGTTCAAAATATGGCTCGAGGGCCAACTGTGGGTAAAATCTGACCCATGTTATTATAAGGAACAGGTCTCAAACTTGTGGCCCGTGGGCCATTTGTGGCCCATCAAATGATATTTTGTGGCCCAGTTGACAATCCTGGTTCTGTTGGAAACACTGAGTGGTGAAGTGATGGAATTTCTTTTGTTGCACTATTCACGTCCATCCAATGCAGCGTTGTCATTCACAGAGACCAGTGTTGATGGACTGTTAGGATGATAACGCACTGCTGATGGAGACCATCATGGTAATGTATTGTCACAGATGTATGTACTGTACTGTACTACAGTATAACAGTGTGATTCACCAGTAAATATGTGGTAAGTATTTCTCTTTTTATAGATTTTTGGATTTTATTTTGTTTAGAGTCCTTCTAGATATTTTTCTGTTGTTTTGTGTTCTTTATTTCCATCATCCATAATGTTGTATTACACAAAATCTGTCGGAAAGTGACTTTTTGTATATATATTTTTAATCTAACGTCGATAGCTGATGCAGTTCTTGGGTAAAATGACAAAAGGGACACAACCCCTTGACTTTTTTGAGTTTGAGACCCCTGTTTTAAGGTAAAATATATATACATAGTATATTAAAAAGCCAAATGTTCTTTTTGCTGATTTGATTTTGATGTTTGCAATGCAACAACCATAGGTTTTAATGTGATTGGTCGCTGGTCTAAATTTGAACCATGGCCCAAAGAAGGATTTAGCAGGATTTTCTAGACTAGAAACTGGGGACAAGTTCAGGAGAAAAAGCAACTATAAAGTCAAATCTGAAAAGCCGAACATTAGGTCCTTTAATTTGGGCTGGCTTTTTTTTTCCCGCAGTCTTTTATTTAAGCAAAATATGTTTGTTTTTATTATTATTAACCCAAGAATGAAACTATGGGGTACGGCTGGATACAGCCAAAATACTTTGATTTCTATAACCGGTTTGTATTGTGTTTATACATCTGCCTTTTTCTTGGAATGTCCATGTTTGCCTATAGATGGCATAGAGAAGGCTGACACTTTTTTGCATTTTAACCTTTATGTATGATTCTTACATATTATTTATATTGTGTGCAATTTTAGAAAGAATTAAAGTCCACAAGTCAAAAAGTTGATGCTTGTATTAAACCACTTCTTGACGGAAAAATTGTGAAAATCAAATCAACACTGTGAGGGGCTCTTATGAGAGATGAGCCATACAAACAACTTTAACTGAAGTGTTGGAGAAGAGGGAAAAAAGAGAGAAAGAGAGAAACCTAACGTGCTGGTAAAGGAAGACGATGAAGAGGAGGAAGGCACAGCCCAGCAGTAAATAAGGAATTCCCTGTAGCCCTGCTCACAAACCAGAAGGTAAAAGTCAACCGGGTCACTGTACTGCGTCAGTAACAAAGAAGAAAAAGAGGAATCTCAGTGATGTAGTTAAGGTCAGGCAGTAAAAAATACAGTTGCCGCAGCTTCAGGCGTGAAGGACAACATTATTATATCTGTCCAATGTGAAAGCTTTGATCCTAAACTGTTGGGACAGGATCAGACACGAGCAGCAACCTGGAACAAAACTTCACCGTGAAAAATGTACGTCCGCTGCCAGAGAGGAGAAAAAAAAAAAAAAAAATCAAGAGAGAGTTGCTCATGGTTTCATTCAGGAGCCTTTATTTCATAAGGTTTCTACATTTGCTGAAAGCAAAGGCATTCGAGGAGGCCCAAGGTCAAATTTAGCCCGGGTCGTAAATTTTTTTGTTTGATGGCCTACATTTGCCTCAATAGCAGGGGGAAGGCCAAGACCATAAAAACGTAAAAGACGAGCCGGCTGACTGTGGGCCTGGCTGCCAGCATTGTTGTCCCGGGGACCAGGAGATGGTCCCAGTGGAGGCTTCATGGTGAATAAAGACTGTTATGGCCCACCATTGGCTCACACACAGGGCTCATGCAGCTTATTACTGCCGCGGCTCAGTCAGAGGAGAAGTCACAATGGCAGAACTCAAAGCAGAAGCCGTTCCATTGTCATCTGTGGAGAAAAAGGAGGCCTTGTCCCTGACAGAGGGACGAGTTCCTCCGGGCCCAGGGACTGAGGGGAGACATTAAGGGGAAACTGGAGACCAACATCACAAACCCATCAAAAGAAGTTTGGGGCAGTTTACTGACAGACCGGGAGACGACGTTGACTCGAACCACTGGAGCATTAATTATGAAGAATGACAGATTTATCACCTGGACCGAGAGGTTCCTCCTGGAACATCTGAAGACATGTCTCTCAGGCAGTTTTCTCATACCTGTGTCAGGTCTTTGACCTTGTTTCATGTTTAGAGAACATGTGAAAGAAACTGGATTTAAGGCTTTAGAGAAGGTGGGGACGCAGGTTATGATGTAAAGAAAACTCAGTAGAATTCAGTAGGAAAGGTTGGTTCCAAAGACAGATGTTGCAGGTAAAAAAGTATGTTGAAAAATGTATTTTAAAAAAATGTGATTATATTGTGATGTCAAAAATTTACCAAAATGGCAACACATGCTTTGACTTTCGTGGGTAAAATCCCTAAAAAACATTCCAACTGCCAGTTTTATGCCCTAAAATGTTCTCAGAGAAGAATCTTTTATTCTTTTCCTTTTTGCTTGTCCCTTTTTCTAAGGGATTTCCACAACAAGTCAACAATTTCCATGTCCCTCTGTCCTCCGTATCCTCAACTCCAACTACCTCCATGTCCTCCCTCACTGCATCCATCAATCTCCTCTTTGTCTCCTACCTGATAGCTCCATCTCTAGGATCATTCTTCTACCAGTATGATCATTGTCTCTCCTCTGTACATGTCCAAACCATCTTAATCTGAAAATTTCTACAAAAGTCATGAAATGTACAAAGTTCTGAAATTTTAGCTGAAAAAATAAAATCTGGTACCTATCATAAGGCCAACGTTGCTGTTACCCTAAGATCTGTTGCACTGTTTTCTGGGGACAGACAGGAACCGTCCAAACCCAGGATCTCAGGCTCACAGGGCTGAGACATATTTCTCAAATTAAACAGAGAAAAAAAAACCGTTTTAATAAAACAAATTGGGTCGGGATTAAACAGAGCCGTTTCAGCTACAAACTCAGACTCATTTCATGTCTGAGCAACTTTAGTGTCTGAACTGATTATGTGGGAATTCCTCTCAAACAATCAAAATGTCCGTGTTCATCTACATGAAGCTCCATGTCGTCTGCTGCAGTGGTTGTTGCTCAGGAAAATGTTCTGCTGAAGGTTGGAGTCTTTAAAACTATTCCTGAACTGTTTTGTTCCTAAACCAGCGCCCCCTGGTCCAGAGATGTCCACACATGGGGTTGGGAAAGATCAGTGGAGACATTTTGTTTCTTTCTAACTTAGTGGTTGCTTGGTGGTTGAGAAACCAGACTGGGTTCCGGGTTCCAGGTTCGAATCCACCAGCTGCCACGTCACCACTGAGGGTCCACTGAACATGACACCGTCCACACTCACTTTGGAGGTGGTTACATTTTGTGGTGTGGATCACAATGACAAAGGAGTTTGATTTCCTTTCAAAGTATATAAAAAAAAATGATCAACTCTGGTCCAATGCAGAGACACTCACTCTGGTCCAAACAGTTCAGTGTAAGTGTATATATAATTTTCAAGGACGAGTCTTGATCTATGCCAGACATTTTCAGAGCAGGGAGCCCCAGACTGCCAGCTGTTTTTGGCAATTTTTTTACCTTTTTTCCAAGGCCCAGTGAATATTGACTTTGTAAAAACCAAACTATCAAGAGAAAGAACAGACTCTTCATCTTTCTTTCTGTTCTATAGTAATCAGCAGTTGAAAATAGGCTCTCCACCCAAAAAAAATTATTTTTGACCAAAACAAAAAAAGCTTTTTGTAAAAATGATGCCCTTAAAGCAGAACAGTGATTTTGACATTATATTTTTTTTGCTGTAGTGACACGTCAACATCTGAACAATGATTTACTTCTACAAAATAAAATATAATACACTTAAAAAAGTGCTTGTGTTAGCAAAACAATGTGATCGATAGATGAATACAACTAAAAATATGAAATCATTTTGATATATTTTGATATGATGTCACTGCACTGATTCTTAAACCTTCTACATGTGGGTTCACCACCCATAGGAAGGCTCACGGTATGGTGCAGTGTGATTTGGGTGGCAGTCGTGGAGACTGGCGGCCATCTCCGCGGCCAAGCACCAAATGACTTATGGACCTGTCCTGTCCAGAAGTTGAGGACTACTGTGCCAGAGTACTATTACATATTTGGTATTGAACAGAAGAACTCATTGTCAGGCGTGTACTATCAGTCAGAGTCATGTGATCACACGGGCGTAGCAGATAAACACCAGTAAAAAGCTGACGCTGCTGTTCAGGTTGGGGTTTGAACAGATTTTTGACCGCTGGGAATTGGTCCTCAGCCACATCTGCTTGTTATTAACGCCATTAAAATGAGGTGCAGCACCTGAAGTAAATGAAACCTCGCAGCCAGTTCCTCCACCCACCTCCCTCCACGGTTCGACACCAACACGTTCAAAAGCGGAGCTCGGTACCGAACCTGACGCTGCTGTCATACGAACTGGAGCTCAACCTCCCTGACCCTCCTGCTTCTCCCTCTCCTTTTTCTGAGGACATTAAATGTGGTCAGTGGAGGAGCTACTGGCTACACATAAAACCCCCACAGGTCCTCCATTCACAGCCACGGCCACAAAGCGGATAATGAGCTCCATAAAGCTGTCAGGAGGGAAGAATAAATGTGCATCAAATACACCGACCGTAATTCACAGCCGGCTCCAAGTATTAGGAGAAACGACGAGAGATGGTTTCTTCAGCACTGATCAGATGTGCAAAAATATCAATACCCTGAAAAACCTTAAATTAACAGCAGCTGAGGAGACATGGACCTTCTCCGTCTCCATGTCAGAACCCGTGTTCACGTTAAGAAACAACCATAATTATATGGTCTTCTGTTTTCTGCAGCAGCTGTTTCTGCAGGATTACAGAACACGTTCCAGGTTCTGACCGACCGACCGACCGACTGCGTCCACGCCGGGATGTTCCACGGCTCGTCGTCGCCCCCCCCGGTTCGTTATTAGACCTGTTATTGGCTCCAACACATTAAGACTTAGACAAATGACATTTAGGATTGTGCAGAATTTTATTATGCTAACATTACCATAAATATGACATCCAAATAAAAATCCCCTTCAAATCTGATTTGGTGCCGCGTGGAGCAGTGGGCAACTTTGAACAACGGCGTTTTGACAAATGAACATGACACGCGGGGGGAAAATAATTTGACAGGTGACAAATGTTGAGCGCTGATACAATCTGAAACGCGGGCCACCTGAAATATGACTCAGTCTATTAAAATCATTGGAGGAGGATATTGAATGGTTCTTTAAAGACTCCAAATATCCGATAAGATTTATTTCGATTAAATGTTTCATGCGACCGCAAATGCAACAGTGAAATTCTGTTATTAGTTAGGTTGTAGGGAAGAACAAGTTTCCTTATTAGTCAGAGAACTGTTGTGATGCCTTCACTGGCCACTACATTAGGTACAATAGCCAATCACAGGGCAGCTAATGATTGCCTCTTGTTAAGTAGGGCCTTCTTATATTTTTAGGTGCGTTTTTGTATGATTTTTTTAGCTTTACTGTGTGAATCTCATTTCCTGAAACATTGTATTTCAACCTATATTTGCTAAAAAGCCTGTTTTACCATAAAATGATGACACGTTACAACAACGAGTCACGTGCAGATCTGATGAAGTCATAATGACCAGACTGGAAATACATTTAATAATATGATAGAACCAGAAAACCTCAACATGTTTACATTGGCTCTTACACTAAACCTTAAAATAACTTTTATTTATTCCATCGAATTCTCATCAGTCACTGTGAAAATATGAACTTCATGACCACGTCTGCTTAGAGCTGCCAGACTGATGTTTCCTACAGATGTTCTGGTTTTACAGCATGGCTGAAGTAAAAGCCTGAAGATACAGACGATGAGAGCACAGTTTCAGGGACTTTAATATTGTAATATTGTATATTAAATACAATTCTTAATAAGAGAAGAAGGTGCAGAGAACAGAGGGAGATGGAAAGTGTTGTGGGAACCCCAGAAAAAGGGACAAGGGATCTTAAGAAATAAGACTGTTTGACTTTAAATAAAGACGTAGGATTTCCTTTCTTAGAAGAAAACATACAAAATACAGTTACCTTGTTTTTCTGCAGGTCTGTCAGATGTGTACGATGGAGACTCACGACCCACTGGAAACACCAACACTGTCAGAAATCAGAGATATTACAGGTTAGATGAATAAACTTTGATATAATATTGAAAACAATAAGGATTTGCTGTTTTTTTTAGCTCTGGTATTGTTGATTTAACGGCTCTACAACACTGCACCACTGAAAACTCAAACTGTGCCCATAGCACCACCTGCAGTGGTGGTGGAGAAGGCTAAATGCAATGTTTAAAAAACAAATCCACCTAGTAAAAATAATAAACAGCAATATTTTTTCATAAAAAGCAAAGATGAAGAATGAAAAACGGTCAACACAAACTGACCGCTTGCAGAAACCCAGTGACTTGACAATGGGTCTTGGTTTCTGCAAGGGGTCCAATGTATGGACCTGAGAAAGATGCAATTTGTGAACAAACTCGTGTTTTTTGGTAAATTTTAGCACATTTTTTTTCTTAAATGTTTGTTCCCCATTTTTAATTGTTTGTAATCGTTTATTTTTCATTTTTTTATATCTTTTTATTTTAAATTATATAAAAAAAATCCACATATATAAAGTTATTTTTTATTTTTTTTACATAAAAAGCAAAGATGCAAGGCGATGAAAGAGGTCAACACACACTGACCCCTTGCAGAAACCAAAACCCAGTGAGTAGACTTCTACTTTGGACCTGAGAAAGATGCAATTAATGACCAAACTTGTGTTTTTTGGTAGATTTTAGCACTTTTTCTTTTAAATGTTTGTTCTCCTTTTTGTAATCGTTTATTTTTATTTGGACATATAAAAAGTCCACAAAAAACAATAATTTTTTTTACATAAAAAAGAAAAATGCGTTCAAGAACTAAGGCGACAAAAAACGGTCAACACACACTGACCCCTTGCAAAAACCAAGAACCAATGACTTTTTTTGGTTTTTTGTTTTTTGGTTGCCTTGAGCATTTTTGAAAAAAAATGATGGTTCCTTTTTCTTCTCATTTATTTTACCGTTTAATACGACAACCAAATTATACTGATTTGGAAGGAGACCTTGGGTGATTTATGAGCGCACGTGTGTGAGGAGAGATCAGCAGACGTCCCATCTCTGAGTCTGGGCTGAGTCTGCGCTCCAGGACAAACAGAGGAGTCGTGCGATGGAGTCTCTGAGCGAGCGCTCCAGTCTGGTCTCAGGTTCCAAAACTCGCTCTTAAACACTGTAAATTATTGGAAGGGTTACGGTTGATGATGGAGTTGCTCTCTGAGGATGGAAGGGTGAGTCAAGGTAAGAAGGACCTTATCTGGAAATAAACTAAAAATAAAACTGTAGGAAACATTAATCAGACAAATAAAAAACTACTGTTGACAACAGTCCACACTAGAGTCAGTCGACTTGAATCTCCTTCTAATCCTTAAAACATGCATCAACAGAGGGAATAAGGAAATCTTTAAGAACTCTTCATGCTGGAGTGAATACTTTTTTTTTCTTTCTGTGGTTTAACGCTCATCACCAGACCAGTTTTATTGGAGGACAAGTCTTAGGTCAAAAGTGTCCAGTCTGTCTGGAGAAGAACAGATTTCACTACAAGGAAAGAGGTTTATTTGAGGAAATAAAGAATATATTTGGCAAAATTGTTCATGATGACATGAAAGAAGAAGCATTTTGTCTGGCATTTAACTATGGACCCTGGGTTTGAAAACAGATTAATATGTGTTTATAATCTTTACTTTAACCTGAGGTCTCTAACCTTTGGATAGACAGATGGACAGATAGACAGACAGATAGACAGACAGACAGACAGACAGATAGACAGATAGACAGATAGACAGATAGATAGATCCTAACAAAATTGAAGAAGTTCAGACCTCTTTCCTCCCCACGAGGTTAGTACAATGTTTAATTTAAATTTGTTTCTTATTTTAAAGGCAGACGAAAAAAAAAAAAAATTATCATGGTGAATATTAAAAATAAAGTTTACCCTGAATGATAAGGGATCTCAACATTTTTGACTTGTTAGATCATTTAGAAATCATTCATCATTAATTAATTTTTTTTTGCTCGTCCGTTGCTAGGTCAAAGGGGCATCTGTCCCCACCCAAATCACATGACACCATATTGTGAGCCTTCCAGGATTCAAACCTGAAACAAGTTCGCTTCCTTAACCACTAGGCCACCACTGACAATCATTTAGAAATCACAAATTTCCAAATGGCCTTTTGGATACTTTTTTTAAAAAATGTGTTCTACAATTAGATAAATGCAAAAAGAGACATTGTCTAATCACCTATTTTCATTACTATATCATTAATTTTAGCAACTGTAAAAAAATATATATATATATTTGCTGCAGTGAATTCCCACTTGTGGAATTCAAATTTTTCCTCAGTTCAGTTTGTTGCACGTCTGTCTGTCTGTCTGTCTTTCTGTCTGTGAGCTTCAGCTCGGTCTCCTCAGCTCCTGTCTGTGGTTCTTTGCGCTAAGACGTCGATAAAATAATACAGATCTGCACAGAAGTCTATTAGAAGACATGAGTATTTTATGAGTTTGGAGATTTTCCCACAGTGCATTGTCTTCTAATGTAGGTTTTCAGGAATTGATTGGTTACATGTGTTCACTGCCTAATTATATTTTATGTATTGGTTCCTTTTTTTTTTTTTCTCCCTTTTTTTTCCTTCTTTTTTCGGAGGCCGGTGATTTACTGTTCATGCATTTATGCAAGAAGGGAAAGCAGCCAGTTCTGGAAGCTATAACTCATAGGCCAAAAGTCAGCCTTATTTACATTGTATACAATACAAACATGGGCTCTCATTTTGTTTTAAGCCTGGTGTGTAAATCTTCATGTGAATGCACAAAGCTAATGGTTGTCTGAAGTCTGAAACTCTGGAGTAGCAACAAAAAAAAAAAAAAAAAACATCTCCAGTATCTATTTTCTCGGCTCCTGCCGCAGCCCAGACATTAGTCATGAACCGGCGCACGTTTGTTAAAATGAGAATCAACTTTAAATCTCCATATTTCTCTTCATAAATATTTCCTCGAATGTTGATTTTGGCGGCCTGCGGCTGCTGGATCTACGGGAATTGCGAAAGAGAGAGAAAAAAAAAGGCTTTCTAAAGTGTAAAGTGATGCAGTTGGATCATTTAAGTTTTT
>JAFBJS010003335.1:130230-148685 GCA_016785265.1 Paraplagusia blochii | reverse complement strand
GCGTCGGTCTCGTAAACCGAAGATCACGGTTCGAACCCCATCTGTGCCTCAATGCTCTGTTAACCCCTAATTTATACGTCCTTTGTTGGTGATACTCTATATTAGATATTTAATCAGAAAATGTAACATTCTAACAACATTGACTGTTAATGAGTATTTTTGAGTTTTTGAGTTAAATCATTGCTTTGGTAAAATTCGTAGTTCTGAAACTTTCTTTAGAAAAAACTAAATGTTCATCCGATTACTCGTTTAGGTGACTCAGTAGCAGCATCTCACCATATCAGCCTCTCGTGAACCTTGGCGTGTCAAACTCAATTTTTACAGCAGGCCAGAATCGAAAGCTGCCATGAAGTCACGGGCCAACCTAATATATATTGAGAAATTATAAACGTATATAGTATATAAGGTCTACATACTGGTGGGCCAACAATAGTACACATTTGATTTTTTCACATGGGCCAAAAATAATAACACTGTGGGCCAGATTTGGCCCACGGGCCAGAGTTAGACGCCTGTGTTTTAGAAGGTTCACCCATTGGAAGTCATCCACCCTAACAGGGATTTGATTTTGAATGCTGTAGTTCCACTCCAGTGACAGAGACAATGTCTTCGGGTCAAAGCCAAGACCGTTAAATTGTATTATTATTAGTAATAATATAAAATAAAGTACAGATGTTCATCTACCAGAGACAGCATTCAGCGGCTAAACCTGGTGACAACCAAGTCGGCAGGAACGTGAACTTTTGGTCTGGATGGTGACCTGACTGGTCCAACGTAAAAAAAATCCCCTCCTCCACACAACAGTCAACAACAGTGATAACAATCCATAAGCCCACGTGCCAATGAAGGACACTGTTTTCCTGGATGCATCACATGTTTAGCAGCGACCGGAGTAAAAATCCATCCCAGAGGAAACACACAAATCAATTTTTTCCAGCGACACAACATCAATAACCCAAAAGCCCGGGCTTTGAACGAAGGGGATGTGGCTTTATTACAAACTTGACATTAAGCTAAAACACATGGCGGCACTGGGGGGGAGAAGTGCAAAGATATTAGATCATTGATTACCAGGGTAGTTTAATGTGGATTGATCACCAGATAATGAAGTCTTTTTGGAGAGGCATTAAGAACTTCCCCCCCTGTTGGAAATACCACAGAACCGCACATAGAAAACACATTAAGGTTATGAGGGGATAAACTTCTGATTTATGACTCTGAGAAGATCCGACAAAGTCTGATTGTTAATACCAGAACACAGAGAGTCCCTTGAAGGCATCGTATGTGTCACTGGTTTGTATTAGCTCTTGGCGGTTGTTCTGACTCATCATCTGAGTGCGGAGCTCATCATAAATTTAATCTACAGATCATGTAGCTTATATGTGTGTGTGTTTGTTGGAGTGTGAATGTTTGCTTACAACAAGGCCCTCCGACCCATTAACCTAGTTAACCTCACAGCAGCGGCGGTAGCGGCAGCGATCCGATCTTTTTGCAATGCATCTGCTGTTCGGCGTTCGCCACCTGCTTGCCTATATTTGTACACGCTTTATGTACGCTACATATAAATATCTTGCGTGCCACATGTCAAAACTGCTAACAGGCCTGCTGAAGTTTGCACTCAAGCTCTTTTTACAGCCCAACTGTGATGCCATCAATAATTGAACAGGCTATAAAAGCCGGCATGAACACGTTCACCAGGGTCACGGCGGCAACAGTAGGCCCCGCCCCCTCTACGAGGGCTGCATAACATTCAAACATTGAAATGATTGATTGCCTGAGGCCCGATGTGTCATTTAAACCATGAAAAATAACTTCAGCATTTTCAACGTCCCTGCGCGCTGCAGCTGGGAGTGGTTGAGTCCGACTCGGGTTACAGCCCAGTCTTGTCTGGGACATATTTTCCTACTGGGTGACTGGAATTAGAAAAACCTTCCTGCTGCCCTGGTGAACACATACTGTAACTGTAAGTCCTCCTGCCTGTTCTCCTAAACTCCAGCCGAACTGTCAGGAACTTCAACTCGTTCCACCGACTCGGCGTGGCTGATGCACGGCGCCGTGTATTAAAACGTGTCCGTCCGTGTTAGGATTGAAGAATGGGCTGATTGGGTCTTTGTGGTAGATGCGCTGTGTTCATTGTTATTGAGGAAAAACCCATTAAAGGTGGGATAAAACTTGGTAAGCTCACCAATACGATGCCATTGTCTGCACCCTGGTACCTGATTGGTTCACTGCTCTTATGCTAAATGACAGGAATATAGAATTCAGACTGATCTCTTCTGACAAAGCCCATGATGAGATTTTCCTGCTGCTGTAAAACACAATGCAAGACACGCTACGACGAAATGGAAAAGAAAATAATTCTGTTTTGCTGGATTTTTTTTTAGAGACAACGGAAAGATTCTAAAGCAGGGGTCTCAAACTCAATTTCACGGCGGGCCAGAATTAAAACTGGCATAAAGTCATGGGCCAGACTCAATATATATTGAGAAATTAACAGATAACGTGCATATTTTCTCCTCTCTCCTGATATTAAATATTGTTTGTTTCCTATGAAAACATTGAATCTGGAAGAGATGAGAAACTTCATTAGAAATAATGTTGTATTGTTTCTTATTCTGTCTCTTGGTAGTTTTTCTAGAACATTTTCAATGGAAATCTTTCTTTACAGAACAAAATGTATGTACTTTAACAAAATGCATGCATTATTAATATTACAAATTCTAACAGTACATAACAGACCTCGGCAAACTAAGGCTTGGGGGCCGGATGTGGCCCGTTTGGCGTTTTATTCTGGCCCGCCCAATTTGTCCAAATTATACTTTTACCGTATTTTCACGACAATAAACGTGAAAATAAACGGTACTAAAACAGTTATGTGTGCCATTAATATAACACACATATTAGGTTCACCTGATCATAGGGCGTGGGTTTTATATACAATCCACGCCCTCACACTTCCCCCTTTAACATTCTCATGGTGTCGTCTACAACGTCTGCCTTACAACAATAACACACACAGGGGGCACTGCACTATAGGGCGCGCCGCATTTTGTAGAAAATCTACTCGTCATTTATCTCAGTTCATGCAAAAATGCAATCTTTCTGATCCTGACCTGGCCCGGGACACAATTTTTTTTTACCACCTGTGGCCGAGTCGAAATAATTGCCTAGGCCTGGTATATAAGGTCTAAAAACTGGTGGGCTAACTCTAAAACACATTTGATTTTATTTCAGGGGCCAGATATATTTACACTGTGGGCCAGATTTGGTCCCCGGGCCTGAGTTTGACACCTGTTTTCTAAAGGCATGGTTATAGACAGTGTGTTGATGGATTCTCACATGACACCCTTTACTAATCAAATGGCCACATCAGCACATCAAACACCTTCCCAAACACAGTGTAACCCAGAGGTTTCACTGCTCCTGGTCCTGCTGCTTGACTTTAATGGTTATTTCAGTCACCTGCTCTCTGGCTGATCTCCGCGGTTCTGTTCCAAACCAAATGTGCTGTGTTCAGTTTAGGCCAAGAATTGGCCGAAAACCAAGAGAAATACCAGACTAAATGGTGGCCATGGTCCACGATCAGCGGGGTTAACAGTCTGCTTATTTTCCTTGATTTTTGGCACGCTGACACGGGGCCGCGGCTGCTGGAATGCCAGGAGGGAGATTTGTGTAGCACCTGATAATTACAGAGAGAAAAAAAAAGAAAACTCGCAAAATTAATCAAACGCATCTAAATATAAAGCTGCAGGTGGCAGAGTGAGACCTTACCTCTGATTACGGCTCCATATAAACATGAGTCAGGGGTCTGGAACTACAAAAATTGTAACTGACACAGACTCAAAGAATTGCTCAGTGGAGCAGGAGGAACATTGACCAGGAGAAAGTTGAGGAAATATTTAGTTCCAATTGGATGAAGTTAATCAAAAATGTAGGTGGAGATTCAATATATAGTGACACAATAATGGGAAGACAGGTGCAGCAAGTAGTTGATATATTTCTGTGCAGTAATTATCAATATATTTATGTGATAGAGTTTGTCGTAACGTCTCGAATAAGTCGTGTTTTCTTTCTGGTGTAAAAAGTTTCATTGACTTTCATCAACTGTTATGGAAGCTTCTAGACAGACAGACAGACAGACAGACAGACAGACATTAAGATGGATAGATAGACAGACAGCTGGATAGATGATAGATGGACAGACAATAACAGATAGATAGACTGACAAGCAGATAGATGGACAGACAGACAGAAACACGGAGAAATCAATAGATAGACAGATGGATGGATGGATGTATGAATAGACAGACGGACAGACGGAAAGAGGGACAGACAGATATACAGATATACCTGTATAGGTATATAGACGGAACGTCAGACAGAAAGACAATTAAGACAGATAGACAGGGAGCTGGATAGATGATAGCTGGACAGATAGACAGAAAGATAAATAGACAGATGGACGGACGGATGATTGGATGGAAGGGCGGGCGGACGGAAGGACGGACGGACGGACAGATGGAAAGAAGACAATTTAGACAGACAGATAAACAGACAGACAGACAAACATTTAGATAGACAGACAGATGAATAGATCGATGATAGATGGACAGACAATGAAAGACAGATGGACAGACAGAGAGATTGATAGATAGACAGACAGACCAATGGACAAAGGGACAGACAGACAGATAGTAAGACAGACATATGAGCAGATAGACACACATACAGATATTGAAAGGATGGACAGACAGACAGACAGACAGAGAAATGAATGGATTGACGGATGGATGAACAGACAGACAGTAAGACAGACAGACAGAACTCCAAGTATAAACTGTTGCGGTGAAGCAGCCTAGTGGTAAAATGGTAGATTGCAGTGATGGTAATCATGGTAATGTATACAGTATTTTGTATATTGATTGTCATGATCATGTCTTTATGGGGACATTTGTTTGTTCGACCTGCGTTCACTCCATTGATCCTAAACGCCCTGATGCATTGTGGGTCTCTTTGCTGTTTCATTTAAGCTGAGATACAGAGGTTTTGTCATAAGCCATTACCTTAAAAGCCATCACTGGTAGATGAGTTCCTACGCTCTCGATAGTTCTGCCATGTCTGTCAGCTGACTACACTTACACCGCGGCCATCTGTCCTCGTACACGTCCACGGAGCTGAAGTGGACGCACGTCCCACAGTGAGGTGATACAATTTCATGGCTCAGCAGAGGAATCTTCTGTACGTTACAACGGTGTTTCTTCACAGATGTATGGCTGTAGGGTCCATTAGAGCTGCAAACCATCAGAAATAAAAGATGTTTTTCTCAAGTTCCTGACACAGCTATCACACTCATTTACATTTACTGGATAAACACACATCACGTGGCCCCGGGTAGATGATTTAGGAAGAGAAAAATACGATTTTGTGCTTGATTTTTTTTCGCCTCTTGAGTTCAAAAGTTCCCCTTGTACTTTTTTATTGCTAAATGGGAATAATAATTTTCCAGGGCATTCTTCCCGTCCTCAGAAATTCTTCCACAATCAAAAACTTGCGACAGAATTTTAAACAACATTAAACCGCTGAACATTCAATAACCTTGGCTCAGTTTAAACTGTTTAAACAGGAAGATATAAACAGTCATTACAAGCCTGACGGCTCAAAGACCAAAATGCATTTCATTTATCTGTTATTTACGGGGAGGAGGTGCCTCCGTGTCCGGGCTTGGGTTTCAGAAGGACCTTTTGTCTAACTTACCCCGACAGAGACTAATGTGGAACGTGGTCTGCTATCTCTCCTCATGTTTGGTGCTGATACTGATGTTGTACGTTGGGATTTTAGATCAGGTTGTCAGATGTGAACAGATGTGAGCTTTTAATCCTCCTTATCCAGGCTGTGGTCTTCAACAATGCAAAGTCAAGGCCGTGTTTCAACAAATGTGGTTTAGTCTTATCATCACTGCAGTGTGGACAACCACTGTGTTATTGTTACATGGAAGTTTAGGTGAATTTTTCCAGAACCTTCCATAGAAATATGTATATTTTATCAATGCAGCAGTTTATAATGTGACTTTTTTTTCCAAGACATTTTGAAGCAAGGTTTTTTATCCATTTTTTAACCATGCAAAAAGACAATTAAAAATATTTTGATGCATTTATACCTTTAAATATTTTTTGTTATACATTTAATTATAATATTATTTTATTTTTACTTTCCACGGTGAAGGATTTTTAATTCTAAAATCAATTTATACCAATATAGGGCTGGAAACATACATTTATTTACTGTATCTGTCCAAACTACACTATTAGTATAATGTTAGCCAAATGAGATGTAATGCTGCCATCTAGTGGCTTTGACTCCGATATACAGGTGTTTATACCCAGAACTATTTTTTAGGGCACACATCGTTTGGCGAAACCTAGGCATTGCAACATATTAATGAAGAAAAAAAATACAGATTTTAACCAATATAAGATAAGATTGTTACTTTATATCTTTTCATAAAATGGTTTCAAATATTTCCACAAAACAGTTAACTCTATTTTTAGGCATGGATGTATGGATGGATGGATGAATAGGTAGGTACATAGGTAGTTAGATGATAGTAATCAGTGTAGTACAGTTGTAGTAGATAGTAATCCTGTAATCAGTTCTACAGATCAGGGTCCAGAAGGAGGACAGGTCAAAGATCATCACTAGGCAGATTATGTTTCTGTGGGACAGCTGTGGAAGGTAAAGGTGCATGAAATTGTTCTGGGCTGGCAGCCATTTGTCCTCTCCTTCTCCCCACCTCCCTGCACCGTCCACTGTCCTTCAGGTTCTCCTCCTTCAGGAACCAGAATGTTGGGACAGCTGTGATTTTGACAAACTGCAAAAATATTGACCAAAATAACATAAAAACAATACAAAATAATAATAAGTTAAGATTTCTTTTCTGTTGAGGACAGGGTCCTTTAACACAGTGATGCCCAACCTCTGGGCCATGGCCCGCTCCTGTGTCGCGAGAAATCATTAGGTGTTCAGTGAGAATTAGCTAACGTCACTAGCTAATGTTGGAAGAAAACTATAACTCAATTATTTTCAATAATTCTTCTATCTTGGTCAAAGCATGAAAGGCAGAACTGTTCAATCTTCTTCCACTAGGTGGCAGCTGATAGCTAAGAAAACAAAAAAGATCAGAGCAGTTGATCATCTTTCTTCAATTCCTGCCAGTACAGCATGGGTTTCTTCAACTAAACAGGCTGATATTTAAGTCAATTATGAAACCATTAGAAAGGTATTATATTTTATTATATATGTATATATATATATTTATATATATATATATATATATATTTTTTTTTTTTTGGTTTGTGTGCAGTGCAATCCTTACTGTAAATAGATGTGCTGTGGCTCAAAAAGGTTGCGGAACAGCGATCTTACAGTAAAATAAAAATTCTAAAATATTCCAAAATGATGTTTAGCAGATGACTAAATGAATTCATCGTTTGCCCTCACGAACGGAAACTGTTAACTTTGTGTGCGGATCAAAAACAACCACACTTGACATCGAATGTCTTTTCAAAGCCCGGCCGAAGGCTAAGTGCTCGCACTGCTGTGAAAGCTCGAGGCAAATCGAACCAGTCCTGCTGCGAGAACCTGCCCCTACGTCTGGATTACAACAAATAAAAATGTTACAGTTCTGACTTTTTTACATAATTAATTAAAAAAATTCTACATTCAGTGAACGGTTATTTGCTGTCGGGCAAACGACAATGGAAATTACAGGTGGTAGGAAGACAAACAACAGTGTGTTGGTGTGTTTCGTCCCATTGCCCTGCAGCATCACGAGGCACTTAGGCGCCGTAACAACGCGGTGGCGGCTCACGGGGGGTCGGAGGGGTGGAGGGGGTCACACTGACGCAGCAGTACGACCGCGGTGGCGAGGTGGCAATCGTGCCCACTCACTGGCAGCTCCGGCAGAAACAGGATGTGAAAAGCTGTTGACTGGAGCCTGGGGTCTGACTGTTGGCATTTATGGAGCTGCTGTAATGACTGCGTGATTGATTGGAAGCACAATGGGGGCTCATGTACTCAGAGCTGGTACAGCATCAACAACAGACTGTTGGCTCTCCTGGATTACAGTCCCAGCGCCACGCCCCCGCCCTTTAGGGGGGGTCTGTGCCCAGATTAAAGGGTTACATTAAACAGCATGAATAAAAGATTGATATGATTCTCTAAAGACACACACACACACGCACATAAACACACACACGGAGTGCGTTTATGTCAGAGCCTCCTGGGCAGGAAGGCTCAAATAAAGCTTTTACCATTTCCACTTCCCCTCCTTGATGCCACCCCCGGTGGTAACTCTGCAGAATGACATTGCAAAAACCCCCACAGAGGCATCTAACCTGCATCTGCAAAAAAAAAAAAGAATTCAATTAGTAGTGAGTTTCTCCAGTTGTGGAGGAATAAAGAACAGACGTGAATTTTGTGTCCTCGCCCAGGCACCCATTGGCATCTGGACCAGTAAAATGGAAAACATGATGCTCTTAGTTTTAGCATCAAGTATAGGAAACGTGTTATTTTTTTTCTTTTACAAAATCACAAATAATGTTATGATGCAGTGAGAACATGCATATCAGTGCATATTTTTTTGGTTTAATTCTGTGTTTCTAAAATTATAGACAACTTTAATATATAAAATCAGATAAATAAATAAATATAATTGTACATATTGTATGTATTCCAATACATATATTCAAAATATTATAGATATTTACAATTTAATATTTACAATTGTATATATATTTACAATATTATATATATTTAAAATTTAATATTTACAATTTACAATTTAATTTGACCAATAAGTCAAATACAAGCATCTGCCAAATATAATTGAATGTAAAATAAGGGGTGTACAGCGTCATAAAACAGCACAGCTCTGTGCCATGTACAACAGCCGTAGGTACAACTGTGACAGAGCAAGAAACAATTTGGTTTCACCAGAAAGATGTCAATGAATTCACAGCACCACCTACAGGGGAGGATAGAAAGCTGCATGCTCTCTGAATACTTCAATGAAAAATACTTGAATATTTGAGATTTTTAGTCATTTATTAGAAAAACTAACCTGAAAAGATTGACAGTCAGTCGTGTTTACACCTAAACTATGGAGCCAATATAATAAAAACTAGTATGCATTACGGCAAAAATAAATTTAAAATATTCTAAAAGTTTTGAAAATCCTCACAGAAGTTTTTAAAAAATATCTCATTATTTTTAAGTGTTGCTTCCTTTGTCCAAGAGTTGCACACACTTCAATATATATTTGCCATCATCAAAATGAACAAGTGACTACCGGGAATATGATGACAAAATTCCTAAACACTGACACAGTCATTTTGATAATTACATTTGAGGTCCTTGGAGCCAGACTCCCCTTGAAAAGACGGGGCTGTCATAGGGGGCAGTATTGTGCCACCTGAGTTGTTTAGGTGAGGAATCCAAAGGCTGAATGTTATCATGCTTTAATGAGGACGTTGGCGACCATGGTCAACATTATTTTGCTCAAGACCTCACAGAGAAAGATGGCCTCTGGGCACTTTTATGATTTTAATCTGTCTAATTGGCCAAACAGTTCACGATGCTAATGTAATGAAAAACGAGGTGCCTTAATCAACTCCAGGAATCGTGCGGGTAAAGCAGCGGGCGAGGCAGTGCCAGGCAGCGTCAGCCTCCCGTTCCGTGGTTCACTATTTCATCCTGAACTTTCTGATCACTTAAGCAAATGAAGAGGTCGGCGTCATGTCGTCATGGCGGTATTTCACACGTTTTTACCAGCATTATAAATATTACAGCCATTTCCCCCCTTCCACCGCTCCGCCTGGTGGAGCTTTTCTAATTATGTTCTTTTTTTTTTCTTATAAACAAGTGTTTTACAATGTCTTTTTACAGCATTTCCTGCCAAGACTGATGTGAAACAGACTCAGTAAAAAGAAGTTGGATTATATACCATTACATGGAGCAAAAATCAGGAAATAAAATCCAGATTTGGCTTCATCCCGTTTGGGGAATTTATTAAGCTGTTGCTATTGATTCCCAATTCATCATTCAGTCTTAGGAATTAGACCAAACGAAAAGCAGCAAAACGACTCCCGGGCCTCAGATGATGCCTTGCACATAATCAATGGCTGATAATACACGGGCCGGCCTAATTATTGATGACCACAGAGACGCTTCCCCTGTTTCCCTATTCATTCACACAGCGGTCAATTAAAGAGGCGTCTCGGACTCAGTTGGTTGCCGGCCAGTCGGTTGAAGTCAGCTCAGGTCCTGGGGGAGACGGGGTAAAAGGGTGACAGACTCTCGCCGGGATCGAAGGCCTGGAGTCACAGACAGTTGGTGTTTCCAACTGTGTTGGGAAAAGATTTACTTATCAGGCAACTCATCGACCAACAGCTGCAGAATCACAGGTGCAGCTTAGAGTAGGATGACCAAATCAACAACAGCTTAGGAAGAGGTTGTAGTTCTTATTACACACTTCCTGAAACGAGGCCAGGGTCTGTGTGTGTGGGTGTGTATTATATGTGAATGGATATTATTCAGTGTATTTGATATTCTTTATGTGCCGATGAAGCCAAAGATCCAGACATGAGTTAGAATAAAAAGGTCTGAAATAATTTTGCTTCCCAAAAAAACGTGCAAAAATGGACATTGGGGCGGTGTCAAGACCAGAAAGATGGAGCGTTTATTTAAACTAAAAGAAATGTCACGCAAAAGTCATTTAAAAACCTAAAATGCTAAATTTCTAAGAACTTTTATGAAGCCATCTACTGGGGAAATGCAGGAATTGCATGGAAAAGGTAGAACTATAATGATAATATAAAAAATACATTTATTTAGAGGTTGGTGGGATGCATTAAAAAACTCCACGGCCCACATCTGGCCCCCAGGCCTTAGTTTGCCATACTGTTCTAGTAGGTATGCAACGCAAAACCTAATTTTCCTGACAAGTTCTGTCATTCTGTGATCAGACAGGAAGAAGAAAAGGAATGACGTGTGCAACTAGGAAAATTCTTTGGAGATGTGGTCAGTCAGGTCTGTCAGTTCTGTCATACTGCCCCCTGTTGTTGACTAGTTTTCTCCTCGGTAACTATATTCTGAATGTGCAGTGTGGCAAGTAAAACTGGTGGGAAAATCGGCAGGATGTTTGATATTCGTTCGATTAAATATGAGTTAATAATCAATTGTCATAAACCAGCCACTAGGGGGCACAAGCCAGTGTTTTTTTTAGTCCCAAGCCCGGATAAATTATGAGGGTTGGGTCAGGAAGAGTATCCGGCGTAAAACGTAACTTTTCTCGGTAACGGACAACATAATGTGTTGCCTGATTGTTAACTTTTTATATATATATATATATATATATATATTTATATATATTTTATTTATATATGTCATTTTATACAATTGTTTTAGAACAGCTACGTTGTTGTTTAGCTTTAAGGCCATTTTTTTGTGCACTACCTGGTTCACTACACATAACCTTTTTAATGTGTTTTTAGTAATAATATTGAAAGTGAAGTAACTAGTTTTAGTTACTTTTATAATATTTACCTAGTAATGTAACTAGTTACTTTTTCAGAGCAGTAACTAGGAAAGTAATAAGTTACTTTTTAAAGTAACTTGCCCAACACTGGTTGGTGAGGATGACAACCGTTCTTAGTGTATATTTCCAAGCAAAGTTCTCGTCACCCAACATCAAAGTAAAGAGAGCAGTCTGTGGAGATGGTCCCGTGCTCAATGGACTTTAGTAAAGACCTGGTGGTGGTGGCTCCAAACCTTAACCACTAGGCCATCACTGATAATGTCAGTTTGTCCAGCAACTACTGTACATTGTTGCACAACAGGGACAATTTTTGGTTGATTTGGTTTTTAAGATTTTGCATCACCTACAAATAGATACAACATGCAGACATCTCACAGTAAGATCAAACATTTCTGTTTCTTCCTCGTCTGTCTGGAGGGTCTCGTCTCTGTAAATAAACTGGAGGTTTCTGAGCCGGAGCTGGACGTCACGTTTTTCCTGTGACACTCTGAGCTCTGGTGAACTGTGTGAGATAAGAAGCCCAGGCTGCAGACACAACAGCTGCCATCAGTCTCCTGGCTGTGGTCACCAGTGTAAATGTTTAGATGTTCAGCCGTGTTACTTCCCATATGAACACACATCCATTAGACCGGGCCTCCGTGGCTCTAGACTGACCGTGACCTCGCTGCAGGGCCTTTATCAGTGAGACGGGCCGCAGCTGGACCAGTGCACATTCGTGTGCACGTGTGGATCGATGCACAGGTCTGTAGGTGTGTGTTTGCACAACTAAGGTTTGTCTGAGTAGGTCTGGGTCAACCAGACAACGTGAGTCAGCGACTAATGGTATTACAATACTCATTAATTATATCAAATAAAATGTCATTTTCTATTGAACTTCATTTTACAGAATGAACTAAGATAGTTAACATTCTAATTCCTACAAAGCTACAATAATATTAAAATTGATTTTTATTTTTACTTATTTATTCCTCAACAGTAACCTTCCTGAAATTAAGCCTGCAGCAGCAGAACAGCACAGACAAGATAAATAAAAATAGAAAACAATAAAATGCAAACATGAGTAGCAGCATAGGAATAGATGGGACCAGATCAGTGGGTGTTGGTGGATCAGTAGATTAGTGGGTATTTATTAGTGCAATGTGTGGTTTGATGCCTGAAATCTCATTATTTACATGTATTGCATGCTTAAATTACACCCCGCCCCTTTAAATAAACTAAACTAAAACTAAAAAAGACTGGCAGCTGTATAGTGCAGTTGAGAGCGGAGTGACAAATGTTTATTGAATCGAACTCAACCGAATCGGATCGAACTGGATCGATCGTTTTATATTTTTTTAATGTATTGTTCCTGAATTGAATCGTAGCCTGTGAATCGAGATATGAATCGGATCGTAGCCTGTGAATCGGATCGGACCGTTATGTGTTATGTCATACCTGCCATACACTTGGATAGCTCTGCATTATTATTTTTAATCACAATATTGGTACAATCCATGTTAAACCACCATAAATAATATTTAAAACCTAAAATGCTAAATATATTTAGTTGTATTTTGTGAGTACGATCTTTATCAAATGCTGTGTTCTACACTGTTGCATCTTATCTGTGAACAAAAAAAACATTAAGCAATGTTTGTGTACATTTTTAATTTCAACTAAAAGCTGCTCTAGAAACTCAAAGGAAACTCAAAAGGAAGAACAAATAAAGAAAATAATTACATTTATTAAATATTAAATATGTTTTGAAAGGATACCCATAGATTTAAAACTATGTACGAATATGCTAGTACATATACTGATGGTTACACTTACTTTAATGATATGAAACCGTCTATTTTCACTATCAGATAGTGATGGTGACATTTGTTGACAGTGACGTCTGATTGAAATGTTTGAATAAGAACCGTGAGATTCCTGAGTTTGGCTTTCGTTTTTTTTTTTTTTTTTAGCCACAGGTCACGATGGCAGAGACTGGGAGGTTGATGGGTTCATGACAGAACACACACACACACACACACGAACGAGGAATGCAATTTTTCAGCCCTGGTCTGACTTTCCTGTTTAAATTAGAGGTGCAAACATCAGGCTGCGGTGATAGATGGTGTTTATCCACAGCACCAGGATCAAGGCCACAGTAATGCTGTGTAAATGAATGAAGATACACAGAAGGAGAGAAGAGAGTGCCACTAAAATGAAGTCACCACTATGTGTAAACAGAGCGCGTCATGACTGCAGCCATTATAATCATGTCCACAAGGGGCAGCATTTTGTTTCCATTGATAAAATTGACTGGACTTTAATAGATGTTAAACAGTTTAGTAGAGGAACCACCAGGTGTATAACGGTAATAATCTATCTATATATCTATCTGTCTGTCTCTCTGTCTATCTACCTAGCTGCCTGTCTCCATGTTTGCCTTGCTGTCTATCTATCTATCTGTCTACCTGTGTATCTATCTGTCTGTCTATATGTCCACCTGTCTGTAACTCCATCCGTAATTCTGTCCATTTACCTATGTACCTGTCTGTCTGTCTGTGTGTATACCTATCTACCTGTGTGTCAGTTTGTCTGTCTGTTTTTGTGTCTTTCTGTCTATCTTTCTGTCTCTCAAACTATATACTACTATACTAGTACATATACTGATGGTTACACTTACTTTAATGATATGAAACCGTCTATTTTCACTATCAGATAGTGATGGTGACATTTGTTGACAGTGACGTCTGATTGAAATGTTTGAATAAGAACCGTGAGATTCCTGAGTTTGGCTTTCGTTTTTTTTTTTTTTTTTAGCCACAGGTCACGATGGCAGAGACTGGGAGGTTGATGGGTTCATGACAGAACACACACACACACACACACGAACGAGGAATGCAATTTTTCAGCCCTGGTCTGACTTTCCTGTTTAAATTAGAGGTGCAAACATCAGGCTGCGGTGATAGATGATGTTTATCCACAGCACCAGGATCAAGGCCGCAGTAATGCTGTGTAAATTAATGAAGATACACAGAAGGAGAGAAGAGAGTGCCACTAAAATGAAGTCACCACTATGTGTAAACAGAGCCCGTCATGACTGCAGCCATTATAATCATGTCCACAAGGGGCAGCATTTTGTTTCCATTGATAAAATTGACTGGACTTTAATAGATGGTAAACAGTTTAGTAGAGGAACCACCAGGTGTATAACGGTAATAATCTATCTATATATCTATCTGTCTGTCTCTCTGTCTATCTACCTATCTGCCTGTCTCCATGTTTGCCCTGCAGTCTAACTGTCTGTCTACCTATCTGTCTGTCTATATGTCCACCTGTCTGTAACTCCACCCATTCTGTCCATTTACCTATGTACCTGTCTGTCTGTCTGTGTGTATACCTATCTACCTGTGTGTCAGTTTGTCTGTCTGATTTTGTGTCTTTCTGTCTATCTTTCTGTCTCTCTGTCAGTCTGTCTGTCTAACTAACACTCATACCTGTCTCTCCGCCAGTATGTTTGCTTGAGTGTCTGTCTGTCTGTCTACCTATCTGCCTGTCTCTCTATCTATCTGCCTGTCTTTCTGTTTGCCTTGATGTCTATCTATCTACCTACCTTCCTTTGTCTCTATCAATCTGTCTGTCTATCCGTCCGTCTGTCTGTAACTCTATCTGTTACTCTGCCTGTTTGTCTGTCTGTCTATTTAGCTATGTACCTGTCTCTCTGTCTCTCTGACTGTCTGTCTGTCTGTATGTATACCTATCTACCTGTATGTCAGTTTGTCTGTCTGTGTGTCTTTATGTCTATCTCTCTGTCTCTCTGTCATTCTGTCTTTCTATCTAACACTCATGCCTGTCTCTCTGTCAATATGTCCATCTTTCTTTCTGTCTGTCTGTCTGTCTGCCTGACTGTCTGTCTGTCTGTCTGTCTGTCTGTCTACCTATCTGACTGTCTCTCTGTTTTCCTTGCTGTCCATCTATCTATATGTCTGCCTGTGTGTCTATCTGTTTGTCTGTCTGTCTGTCTTACTAACACCCATGCCTGTCTCTCTGTCAATATGTCCTCCTGTCTGTCTCTCTGTCTACCTCAGACCAACATCACTGTTGAAGCAGGATTTTTTTCTTAATGTTCCTAAAATATCCTAGAGAACCAGTGGGAACGTTGGTTTTCTTTGTTCTGAGAACATTAAAAAGACACGACAGGAAGGACGTCCATATCTGGATCACATCCTGAAAATACAGTGAGACGACACTGACATTAGTCTCAGCTAATGTCACTCCTCATTACTTTGGCTGCGGGGTGGTTGTTGGGGAGCACAAGTTGAGGGGACGTGTAATTTTCCAGGCGGGTTAAAAAAAGAGCGGGGCGGGGGCCGTGGAGAGGGTCTGCAGGACGCTCCAAACCGTCTGAATGAAAGGAATGCGCGGGAGCCAACGCAGCAGCACTCTGAGGAGATGAGCAGTGAAGGGGAAAAAAAAAAGAAATCAATGGACAGTTAAACGCCCCGTCTTTGCAGGACTAGCATGGATACCTTCAGGGTATAAGACACAAGAGTGTGTCTGTGTTTGTTCACGGGCCTCATCTGGGCTTCTTTGTGTACGTGGACACGGGGGAGACGCACAAAGAATCGTGGTAAGGCCTTCTAGCTGCAGGGGACTTGGGTGGGAGCAACAATCCCGGCCCACGCAAAACCACAATCAACATCATCGCCCTTCCTCCCAACACACCTGTGCCCCGGCACAGCCTTAAAGCCAACTGTCTGGAACCAACGGGCTGAAAAGACTGTATGGGGTGGGACGTTAAGGGGTGGACAAAGAGGAAGTGTCTCCGTCCACTGGTGGGTGGATGTGGGAGGAGGTAGAAAATGATTCCATTAGATTTTCTTTGTTTCATGTCATTAACTTTGCTGCCTCTAAATGTTGGTTCCATTGTTGTGTTTCAGGCTGATACTCCCTCGTAGGACTGTGTCTTCATGAACAAAGAAAATATATTAATTAATTACGTAATATTGTTAATAATGGTGATTTTTATATTATATATCATTTATATATTTGTTTGATTTTACAGTTTCTCCAACAAAGTACAAGATATTTGTTTTTTTTACAAACACATTGTTTCATATATTCTTTTAATGTATTTATTTTTAGCTCTATATTGTAATTATTGGGGCAGCAATGGTGGCCCAGCGGCTAAGGAAGCGAACTGGAAATCCAGAAGGCGACAGGTTCAAATCCCACTCACTGTATGAAGCAGTGTGATTTAGTTGAGATCTGGCAACCGTAAAGAGGATGAAGATAACTGAATGAATAAGTGAGAGTAGCAGGTTGGACACTCAATCATTCATGCCTGGCTCCAGAGAGAGCAAAGAGTCCAGGGTTCGATTCCCAGAGGAACCACATGCCAAAACAACTGCTGCTCTTAAAATTACAGTTTCTTTCTTTTTTATATATATATTTATTTAATTTGTCTATTTAAGATATCAAAGATTAAACGAATGACTATTTTGTCAGTCAATGAAAGATTGTTATATCTGTCTTTCTCAAAATTGGTCCCGGGTCCTTGAAGACGCAAGTCCATAGACTTTATTCATTAAACATTGACTATTATTCAAGATTCATGAAGATATTTTATTGCTGAAAAAGTCAATCTGATAAAATAGTAACAGTGTTCAGCAACAGACACAGTAATACAAAAAATGACTAAACTTCTAGAAAACATGATTTGAAAACGACCCCCAAAAAATCTCTTGTGAACCACCTGAGTGTTGTGACCCATCGTTTGAGAAACAATGTACAATTCAGTAACCAACTTATGAGACATATATCGGATCCTACATTTTCTCCTCGCAGACAGTTCCTCTGAATGAGTTTTATTACTACTTTCTGTGGTTCAAACGTCAGCGGACGTCAGAAAACTCGTCAATACACTAAAATTTTAACCTTTTTTATTCCTTAAGGTCTTCTTTACTGTAAATACCTCAAGTTGGAATGAAATATTGCATGGTATAAATTAAGGGATCAGTTGTGCAGTGAAAGGAAAAGAGTATTTTAACTATAAATGGACATTGTGTCAGAATACACACGGGGCTCTGCAGCTATGCAACATGGAAAATATGGAGTTCTCTGGCCAAGTCACAATTAAAAGAACATTGGGGGAGTTTTTCTAATCCTGCCGCTAATTATAATTACAGAGTTATGATAAGTAACAGAAGCACCTTTGGTTTCTCATGTCACCAAATCAGTCACTTTTAAACTGATGTCTTCACTGGATCATTAGCGTAATGGATTCCCCTGGAAATATGATTCAACGAGGACAAATTTCGATGATTACTGCATCTCCATGTGTATCTACTGTATGTTGTGCAACAGCAGCAGAAATGTTACAGTCATCTGCATACATCTGAAGGCATCCAGGTCCGTTTACTCGGCGCACATTGACAGAGTTGCATTATTTGGGAGCTTTCCGCGTGAAAACACCTGACAGGTTCAAATCCCTGGCACATTTCATCATTCAAAGATCCCTGACAGCTGTATTCACTTTAAAATTCTGCTTCCCCTACAGTTTTCTCTATAACCAAAAGCTCATTAATGCAAATGTAACACACATACCCTGGGTGACCCCGGAAATTTTGGCTCAATTTGTTAATAATTACAAGCTGTTTCCTGTCTCTGCATCCAGGGGTGTGTTGAGAGGAAATTATAATAAATAATAATCAGAGCGCACAAATTAAGACTGATTATTCCCCCTGTGACTGGTGTATTTACATAAATGTTTACGTACTTCCTGCTATTGTAGAAAGCGTTGTCTACAAATAAGCAGGCCAGGACACACTTCTCCGTCTCGGGGGATTTATTGTATCAAAAGGTTTCTGACCATGGCAGGTCCAACACG
>JAFBJS010003335.1:103413-120820 GCA_016785265.1 Paraplagusia blochii | reverse complement strand
CATAGACTGATGGGTAGGAAGGTAGGTAGGTAGGTAGGTAGGTAGGTAGGAAGACAGACGGATAGATGGATATACGGACAGGTAGGTAAGTAGGTCGGTAGGTAGATAGATAGATAGACGGATATACTGACAGGTAATTGGGTCGGTAGGTAGGTAGGTAGATAGGTAGGTAGGTAGATAGATAGATAGATAGATAGATAGATAGATAGATAGATAGATAGATAGATAGGAAGGTAGATATAAGTCTTTGTCACTTTATAATAAAAAAATAAAACCGTACTTACTGTATATTTTCTCTTGGGCAATTTATGTCTTTAAAACATTGGATTAATTGGTGAAAGTACTTGGACTGTAAAGTTGTGGGATAGATTACTGCCAAAGCTGCTGACTTGGCTTCTGTTGAAATGTTATTTTTATTTATACCAGTAAAGTTTGCTCAACATTCAGGCAAAGTTATTCTGCTGCTCCAGTTACCACATTCTTTGTAGTCACATGTCATAAAAAGTGTTCGGAACGACTGTAAAGCGACTACCGCGGTGGACGGAGGATGCAACAACACCACGGCGTCTGTGGTGCCATTCCAGCTCTACCCTGCATGTGTTTGTGGTGTATTCTTTCATCCTTGACTCACTGACCATGTGTGCCGACACCAGCATGAGGACCACCTCCACAAACAAAGACCAACAAGGACAAACAGGAAGACAATAAAAGAAGAAAGGCACAGAGAGAAGGAGAGCAACAAACTCAGCTGCAGGATCCTACACGTCTCCCTGCACTGATGTCATATTTTTACTGGAAGCGTCCTGTGGACTTTGGTTCTTTGTCTTCTCCTGTTCCGTAACTAAGTCCAAAGAAAAGGCAGTTGACAAATGATGTCATGCTGCCCAATTTCACGGGGAAAACAGACACCGTAACGCCCCGGTGTCTAATAGTCACATGATCCAGAAGAACAACTTAATTCCCGACCAAAAGGTCTGTGTAATCTCACGTTTTCGCTCTGAGAATGAATGAGCTTTACATTATGCTTCCACGGCAACTTTTGCAACACTTAAGATGGGATGAAACTTTAATGACTTCTCTGGGGGAATCTGGGTCGTTGGAGCAACACAGAGCAGGGCAACGTTGTCTACCACAGGAGAAGGATATCTGCACACTTTAGTCGAGCGCAACACTCATTTAGCTGGGGACTAAATGGAGAAGTTAGTGTGTTTTTTTTACAGGAGTGCTGACTCCTTCTTTACCTCTGCTGATGAAGCATCTTTCAGGAGCAGCTTTACATCAGACCAACTTCACCTCCCAATGGGCCTGGACACTCCGTGAAAAAAGGGAACCCCCACCTCGGCCTCAACACCAGCTCCAATTGTTCGCTCATTATCAAGCCGTTAGTTCTCAATGATCTTCACAGCTTGACTTTGTTGGAGACCCGCCCCCCCTTCCTCCAACTTCCTTCCAATACACACTCCGGCAGACGGGGGCTGAATCCATCAATCCTCCCCTTCAATCCTCCCTTTCAGCGCAAACAAAGTCTCAGAATTGAAAATTTGAAGGATTGTTGGGCAGGGTTTTGCCTCGGCATGTCAAATCTTTCAAGGATAAAGGACCAAGTAGGGTTCTTGAAGACGTTTCACCTCTTCATCCAAGAGGCTTCTTCAATTCCAACCCATTACCGTAGTGAGCAGAGGGTTGTTGGTTGAGCCAGCGCCTGGGGAGCAGTGTAGGGGGACCTTGTTCAGCGATAACTTGACAATAGGGGGATTTGAATTCTGGACCCAAGTCCGCTTTCTTAACCACCAGGCCAACAACTGTCCCTTTAACCTCAAAAGAAGCTACATACCTGTGAAAGAGGTGGTTGCAGAAAACAAAAGGCTAAAAGAAGGAGGTGGGGTTAGATGGGTTATGCTTCACACCCTTTTCCAGGTGAGCTGAATGAACTGTCACAGGTCTAGAAAGGGTAAATAGTCTAGGGGGTATGATTCTCGCTTTGGGTGCGAGAGGTCCCGGGTTCAGAATCCCCCTACTGCCAAGTTACCTCTGAGGTGACCTGAGCATGGTCCCTCACAGCCACTTGCTCACTTTCCGAAGGATACTCCCTAGGGATTAGTTCTAGTAAAAAAAGTTGTAGGGGTTGTATTGGTATTGATTGAGTCATACACTGTTCTGTTGTTTTTAGAATTGGTTGTTTTCCTCTTTGAGATGAGACTTTGGTCTGATGGTCAGGGATGGGGGAGAATTTTCTCAAAACAACACTGTAGGCGGATGAATTTTAGAAGATTTCTCCAAATTGACGTAGATGTCTTCCTTCACAACTCTGTCAATTTTTTAGAGAAAATTCTGTCAGCATTCCAGCTCATCATTTTTGCGAAAATAGTAAATGTGTCGATTGTTATTAGCAAATAGGAAAGAAAGAAAATAAACTCCTTGTCATTGTGCCACTGTCGTCCACACCACTGCACACAGTGAAATTTGACCTCAGTGGGCAGCTTTGTGCACCCGGGAACAGTGTGTGGGGAGGGTGCCACACTCAGTGGACCTCAGTGGCAACCTGGAAGTTGGTGCATAAGAACCTGGAGTCCTCTAGACCACAGTCCGGTTCCTTAACCTCGAGACCACTGCCCTAATAACCAATAAGTTAGCATAAACGAGCTGTTTTCTAGTATTTTTGCAGACCAGAAGAACAAGAGTAGTTGATGACAAAAACCTGGGTCCAAATGAGAAATCAAACAGCAAGGCCACCCAGTGGATGCAGGGTTCGTGCTCCTGCCTTACAGTAAAAAGGAGTCGTGGTCAATGTTTTAGACTGGGCTCCAGCCAAGCATTGCATTTCTATTTTCCTCAGTCCAAAGAACACATGCCATTTGTTATACTGGACATTTCCATTGAACCAGATGTTATGGATGTTGTGTGTGTTATGTTAGTGTCAGTAGTTGCTTGCCTTGGGAGTGGCCCTCAGTAAACTGGCAGCATGTCCATAGAGTGTTCTGTCCCTGTTCCAGCGTCCTGTACTCTGAAAAATAAGGTATAATAAGATGAGTGATTGGACATTGAACAGCCAAAAATTTCCAGATTTCAAAAAGTTTCACCTGACATTTAGCAGAGTGAAAATCTCTTGTAAAAATATTTCAATACTTTAACTGTGTAACTTAACTATATTTGTCTTCTTCTCCTTTCAGCTTGTCCCTTTTTCAGGGGTTGCCACAGCGAGCGAACCATTTCCATCTCCCCCTGTCCTCTGTATCTTCTACTCTGACTCCAACTACCTCCATGTCCTCCCTCACTCCATCCATCAATCTCCTCTTTGTCTCCTACCAGGTAGCTCCATCTGTAGGATCATTCTTCTACCAATGTATCCACTGTCCCTCCTCTGAACATGTCCAAACCATCTCAATCTGTCTTTTTCTCCAAACCTTCTTAGCTGTCTTGTCCCTCTAATCACCTCATTCCTGATCCTGTCCATCCTTGTCTCTCCTAAAGAGAACCTCATCATCTTTAACTCCTCCACCTCCAGCTCTGTCTCCTGTCTTCTGTCTATTCCTTGTGTCTTTAATCCCTCCATCATGGCTGGTCTCACAACTGTCCTGTAAACCTTTCCTTTCACCTTAACTGACTCACTTATATCACAAATCACTCCTGTAACTATCAATATTATATCAGTCCAATATTAGCATAATATAATAAAATATATAATATGTTAGAGCTATAAAAAATTCTTTGCATTTTTTCCGGGATTATAGAAAAAAAAAACAATAGGTTGGTTTTCCATATGATGTATGTCCAAAAAAATAGTTTTGAAGTAAATGGCTGCCACTAGATGGCAGCAAGGCAGCTCATTAAAATAATTTCATACTCATACAATGGTTTGTACAGATAAATCAATAATAATATTAAAATAAATGCAATACAAGGCAACAGTATTGGTTGAAATCGGAGTCAGAAATCAATATTAGCATATATCTCCGTCTTTTCTTTTCAGCTTTTGCCTTTTTGCATGTGTCGTTGCCACAGCAAGTTAACAATTTCAAATCTTCGATTTGACCAAAGTTTTACGCCAGATTCCCTTTTTGATGCAACCCTCCCTATATATCCGGGCACTAAAAAAATGGCTTGTGCCACCTAGTGGCTGGTTTCAATATCCGCATATATGACAGCACCAAAAAAGATATTGTCAACTATTTCTATATTACAGTACTATGTGGAGTAAATTATTCTACCAGTCAGTTCGGTATCAATGACAGTGACAGTCTGTCCAAAGAATGAAAAGTGGTCTCACGGCAGCAGAGTGTCCCAGGGTTCCTCACACCCACATCACACCACGGTGCCTATCAGCAAACAGGGAGAGAATTGGAGGTCTGGCAAAGAGAGAAGTGGGTGACAAAGCACCGACATGTTGTTGACAGGTAGTTGTCCAGTGGTCCGGAGTCTTTCCGACAAGGCTGCCAGAGACATCGTGTTGATGTGTCTTGTTCTTTGTAGAGACAGCTGGCTCTTCCTGTCAGAGTCTTCAGTGGAGGAAGCAAATGAACATCTTTTACAACGCGGCAGTTGCGTTTCAGGAAACTCTTGACAGGTTGTGATGTATCATATTGTCTTCTTCGGACTGAATCAGCAGTACTGTGCTCAGGCTGGGGCGAAATAACATGTTGTGCAATTTCCCTATTGTCAAAAGTAGACTGGAGCAGGATAAATGTCACAGGAAAACAGAACCATATGGAGCCGGAACTCAGATCTTTGATATGTGAGCTCCAAACATCTGCCGCCACGACGTTTCGTACCAGAGCTAACATATGTTCTGAACGCTCTGATGCCCAAGTCTTTATTGTTTCTTTGATTAAAATAATTTAATCATTTTTATGGACTTTTAACTTATGCTTCAGCTGGTGAAGGATGTTATAGGGACCAGGGACATGATGATGCAGGATTGCTGGTTCAAAGTTGGACAAGCTTCAAACCATACATTACTCCTGGGCACTTCCAAATGCAGCCCGATGTACTTTTTTTGCAGAGAAAAAGACAAATTTCCCTTTGTTCATGCATTTGTTCAATATTTCAGTCTTTGAAAACATGGTTACCAGCAGGCAGGAAAATAAATCATGTATCTCAACTTGGCTTGTAAACTCTTTAACAGTTGGTGGATGTACGCTCTGCGAATGTTTGCTCAACAGTCTTGAGGTATCAACATTAAATTTACAGTTAGCCAACAAAAAAACTAGGACTAGATTTTAGTCAAACTTGATACTTATTGAAAAATTGAAAGTAAATCTGTAATGTAGATTTGTTTAAAAATCTTTAGATTCGTAGAAAAATCTTTAGTTTTGCATAAATCCTTTTCTCGCCAAAAAAAACAATGTCCGTGGTATAATATACTGTATACAATGCTTATACTACAAACCCTGTCATGTTTACAGGGTTACAAGCTTGTGAACCAACTCTAGAACACATTTGATATGAACTCTTTGGCCAAATATAATTAAAATTTGAGCCAGGTTTGGCCCACGCACCTTAGTTTGACACTATGTACCCTTTTAGTCAAAAACTAAATAGCATGGATTGCCTTAAATTACATCGATTTCACATATTGCCGCCTAGAAATGCGGAGTCAAGCCCTGCTCCTGAATGCACCGTTGCCTTCTATCTCACATTTTTGGAAAACAAACCATTTGTTTATCACAGAGCCTGTGTGTGTGTGTGTGTGTGTGTGTGTGTGTGTGTGTGTACATTCGGGTTGGGTTCCGCCCTGGTGAAGATGGTTGGCGGTGTTGTTTGGTTCGCAGGACTGAAACCCAATAGTGGCTCCATATTAGCGGGCACTGAGTGAAACAGTCGACAGCAGTGTTTCAGGGACGCAGTGGAGCCTTAACACCTACTGTAACGCCCTGCCCTGCTTCCTGCTCTGGATTACATCTAGAATTACGCTACATTTGGTCTCACAAACACATGCGGACGCTTCAGACACTCACCCTTTTTTCCACCTTTCCCACCCACTCACGTTCAAGCCGAGGTTATTTAATCTGAACCCACTCGCGCTCACGTCTCTTCCCCAACCCACTTATAACGCACTCGTTATAATAATCTGTCCTTTAGTGTCGCGTTAATGGACAAACAGCAGGGCATCTAATGCATCTCCCTCTGAAATGAAGTCGCACCTCCATACCAACCGCTTTGTTATAAGAGAGATGATAATGGAGCGCCCCCTCCTGTGAGCGTGAGGCTCAATTTAGTAATTATTGCGTGGAAGGTGTAATTGAAGACTCACTCCCGTGGGCACTAAAAATGACACACCGACACACAACAATGCACCTAATGATACCTTGAAACACCCAACAGCAACACTCACCTACCACGTGATGATATGTTAGGATGGTTGACTGTTTCAATTGTAGCAACCCAGGTATCCAGACAGAAGGGTTGTGCTGTCTGAGAGCGAAAATGCTATCTTTGTGTATAAGCACTGGAGTGATAAATCACTGGTATAAAGTACTGTTCTCTGCTTAGAAAACTGGAATGAAAAATCTATCCTTCCTCACTGAAAACACACCTGCAAGGAATGCAAGATGACCAGATGCACAATTGATCAAATCTAGTTCTGCTTGGGGTTGAGAATTTGTCATGACTAGTGTCACTGAAGTCTGTGTCCTGAAGACTACAAATAAATCTGACCGGTGACTTTGTGTACCCCATTTACAGTACGTACCCGAGGTCCTCTTCTAAGATGGTAGATGGAGCCACTGTTCTCCGTACCCATGCCAGTGCAATCGGGGTATTGACGCCACTTGTTATATTAGCAGGGGCAGGAACCAAGGACTGACAGAAGATCCTCATGAGAACACCTGGCACAGCACAGGAGCACATGAGAAAGAATTGTAGGACGATACATCCGATGAGTACAAGAACAAGGTAAGGAACATAAGAACATGCTAAAGGTTCAGCTTGTCCCTTGTTTAGAGGTTGCCATTGGCAAATTATCGTTTTCTTTCCCTCTACCCCTGTTCTTTGTATTTTCTACTCTAACTTCAACTACCTCCATGTCCTCCCTCACTGCATCCATCAATCTCCTCTTTGTCTCCTACCTGGCAGCTTCTTCTCTAGGATCACACTGTCCCTCCTCTGAACATGTCCAAACCATCTCAATCTGTCTTCGCTAGCTTTTTCTCCAAATCTTCCCGACTGTGTTGACCCTCTAATCACCTCATTCCTGATCTTGATCTTCCTTGTCTCTCCTAAAGAGAATCTCAGCATTGCTAACTCTTGGGGTTCCATCTGGTAGCTCCATCTCTAGCATATGGGGTAGCAGAAGGAGACCGTGAAACAGGGTTGTGAGAACTATATGATTTATTATAAAATATGGAGAACAAATCTATAAAATATTATTATGAATTCAACTTTCATATCAAGGTGGGGGCCACCAAATATCGTTCCGCGGGCCACAAATGGCCCACGAGCCATGGGTTTGAGACCCCTAAAGTAGTGAATTGCCTGGAATTTTGTGAAAATTCTGAAAATGATTTCCGAAAGTACAATCAAGGAGTCAGAAACTCGTGGCAATGAAATATGAACTCACAAATTTAACCCTTTCCTCGACCAAAAGTGACCTAAAAAGGAATGATTTACATCATGTGGACGTGGTGTTTGTCCATATAAGGAAGAGAAACTCAGGATAAAGTGACTCCTCAGTTAAACACACAGTAACACATGCAGCCACACTCACACAGCCATCTGTCAAAAGGCCAGTCCTATCTGTTATCAGCATGTCTCTGCCTGTCATACCTGCCTGTCGTCTGCAGCCTGTGCCCCAGAATGCTGACTGATAAGGCCACGTGCGCGCGTGTTTACTGTGCGAATGTGTGTACGTGCGTGCGTGTGACGCACAACCCTCAATATTCACTTTTTGGCTCCGACACTCCAGCGCTCTTATGGGGTTCCCACGTTCGGCCGGACCTCAGACCAAGTACATCTCATCAGAGCACTTAGCAGACGATGAAAAGCAGCATATTTTTACTGGAAAGTAATTATTTGAATAGAAACAGAAAAAGAGGAAGAGAGTGATGTGTTTGTGTAACGTTCAATTTCTTTGACACAAAATGTTCATTTCAAATGTTGTCTATCAACACGGTTCAGTGTTCAGTTCACAGCAGCCGTTCTTTTTTTCTTTCTTCTTCCAACACTGACACTAACATTTTGTTGGATTAATACAACTACTTGAACTACTTAAACAACTAGCTTGATATAATAATAAACACTTAGCCACAGTGTTTGCAACGTTGCTAGTTTTTGATAATATTGCATGTTGTTCAATGATATGTCAAATAAAGTTGAAATTATGTTACTTATGGTGGGTCCTGAAACCTGACCAGTTAAGGACCACTGTTTTAGAGCAGGCATTGGGAAAACTAAGGCTCGGGGGCCGGATGCGGCCCATTGAGCTTTTTAATGCAGCCCGCCAACCTTGTCCAAATTAAAAAATATAATTTCTCCAGTATATGACGTCATAAAGGGTATTAGAAATGTAGAATTTTGGGTTTTACACACGTTTACATGAGAGCTAACTTAGTTTGTACTAACGATCCATCTCTCTGCACTGGTCTTGGCCAAACTAAGGCCGAAATGTGGGCCGTGGAGCTTCTTAATGCGGCCCACCAGCCTTGTCCAAATTAAATAATGTATTTATATTATCGTTATACTACTGTTCTTTGCTTGCAATGCCTGCATGTCCCCAGTAAATTATGTCATAAAGGGTATTAGAAATGTAGCATCTTAGTTTTTTTTTACCAAGGACATTTACAAATGCTCGTCTTTCTGCTCTTGACTTGGCCCTCGTGTCCAATTTTAGGACCAGTTGTGCCCCGCGAGTCAAAAAGTTTGCCCACCCCTGCTTAAAGGCCTTCACTGTTGTCCAGTTCATTTTATTTCTCAGGTGATACACCTTTAATGGTACCGGGTATTAAAATAAACAAGAAATGGAAGAAACAAAGGGTGGTGTAATATATTTCTCCAACCATTTATCATTCACCTCATTCTATGAAGGTACTGTATGACCACCTGTCTTTGTTGGATCGCCAATCTTTTCCAATCAGTAATGATAAACAAAAAAAAAGTAGTTATCTGCAAACTGTCCCCAATACTAGTGTCCCCACAACAATAGAGTTAAAAAAACACTCCCCACAAATATAGCTTTACCAGTAACTCACATATACACACAGGGGAGAGAGCGACTCGGAGGTGGGTGGCACTCCTCAGCGACTCACGGTAATAAAAGTCGAGTGTGATTTGAAAAGGCTCTATTGTGGCTTCATTCTGTTTTTCCACGAGGGTAGCATTCCTTCCAAATTGGACAAAAGAATTTTAATGGGGCGGCTAATGGACTGTGATTAGATAGGAGGAGAGGGAGAGAAGAAGGGAGAGTGAAATAGGTAGGACCTTGTGAGCGAGCAAGATGGAGGGGGTCCTAAAAGTTGTGCGGAGGGGGGTACGGTTTCAACCATCCAGAAAGAAGGGGCGATGGGCCAGGAGATTACTCCATTTACCTGCAACCTTTGAGGGGGAACTGGAGAGGGAGGACGAGGGGAGGTTGCGGCGCAGGTCGGGTTGCACAGGGGGGAGCACAAGGGACTCCTCTCCGTAGGTATATATGACCCAGTAAGGGTAGTTACCTGCTTTTAGCTGTAAGTGGACTCGGGCCGGTTGAAGTGGTTTAATGCAGCACTTGCTCACTGGGGACTGGGCCGCGGTGATAACCCTGTGTGGAGTGGCGGCCATGGACACACACAGGGTGGATGTCAGGGACGTGACAATGTTAGTTCACGGTTTCTGAAATGTGAATCCTGGATTAACTCACACATCGTCAGCGTTGATTGTCCTGCATCAAAATGACACAATTAATTTGTTTTAGTCGATGTGTTTGCAGAGAAAAATAATAAAAAAATACTAATGATATAATCATTACCGATTCCAACCGATTCCAACATATGCAGCATATCCTATAAAACATATGCGTTTCATTGGATTTTCACAATAAGATGACAAATTCAATCGACCAATGTCTTAAGAGACATCCCAAGACATACCTGTATTTTTCCAGTAATATCAAACAAATATACTTAAAAAATAACACATGTACACTTCATCCACCCAGTACACTCATCTGTTATTGGGTTGCTGGGGCTAAAGTCTCCACGACTGCCACCCAAATCACAATGCAACGCCATACTTTCCTGCAGGTGGAGAGCGCACTGAGCGCCAACCGCCCTAGCATGGATTAAATTTTTCCCAGCAGGTGAATCTGGGGTTTCACACCAAAGACAGAGACATCACATCCTCTAAAAAGCAAAAGCAAAGATCCATTTACACTAAATTAGTAGAAGAATGATCCTAGAGATGGAGCTACCAGGTAGGAGACAAGGAGGAGATTGATGGATGCAGTGAGGGAGGACATGGAGGTAGCAGTCTCCACAACTGCCACCCAAATCACATTGCACCATACATAAAAGGACAAGAGAGACATATAGACAGATACATAGACAGATAGACGGATGGACGGGCGGGCAAGCAGGCAGACAGGCAGACAGACAGATAGATGCTTAGATTCGATAGCCAATATCATCGGTTCAGTATTAATTGCGTATTCCTCTGATGAAAAACCATGTTTCTGGAAGGACCCAGAGTACCAGGGAAAACCATGGAACCAGAGTACCAGGAAAAACCATGGACCCAGAGTACCAGGGAAAACCGTGGACCCAGAGTACCAGGGAGAACCATGGAGCCAGAGTACCAGGGAGAACCATGGACCCAGAGTAACAGGGGAAACCATGGACCCAGAGTACCAGGGAAAACCGTGAACCCAGAGTACCAGGGAGAACCATGGACCCAGAGTACCAGGGAGAACCCAGCTACAGTCCAACCAGAGACTACATATACAAAGAGAGACAGAGAGTGAGAATAAAACCAGTGCTGTCCCAGTATACTGTAGTATAGTACTGTAAAATACATTACAAATACAGTTTCTATTAAAACCGTGTGGATTACTGTGCAGAATCAAATCCCACTCCTCTCCATTCTGTCTGCACCGCTGACACCCACCCACCCACCGAGCCACCACCCTCACCTCCACTCTGTTTTCACACCGCTCACTTACGCACACATCTGCCCGCCTCCTCCTTCCATTCCTATGCAAATAAAGGGCCAGTCCCACAAACACAGACGTGCAAACAATAAATACATCCATCCATACGTTCTGCCATTCTTCTCCAAATTGGACGGAGACTCTGCACCCGCATATTTACATAAGTAATAACCGGCAGCTGCTCTAGGGGCCGCCAGCTCCTATCTCACAGTGCAGGATGGGTAATTGCTATTTTGGCTCTGAGGTGCTACCTGTTCCTCTGTGTGTGTGTGTGTGTGTGTGTGTGGAGGGCTCATGTGAATAAGACTTCTGAATTCTGAATTTCATTAGTGATTGGTTGGTGCATGTGTATGGAGAATGGATCTCCTCTGCTTTCCTCTCTGCCTGTTCTTTCTTTTTTAAATTTTATCTCCAGCTCGTGTCTACACCTCTCTGTGTTCGCTGGGCTCCGCTGGGAGACAGTCGTCTTCGTCTGTAGCTCTCAGCTCCTCATCTTGATGTTTGGTGTCTGCCTGATGCTGTTTATTATCGGCACACATTGTCCCGTGTGTGTCTTAGACAGTTGGTGTCAGTGTATTTCCACACCTCCCCCAGCTCCTCCAGACTGAATGTGCCTGAGTTTAAAAGCTGGATTTTAGCAAATATGTGGGCGGCTGTCAGTTCAACTGGAAGGTCTTCAGTCAAGGGGTGATTTTGAAGGAATTCGTCCAGTATCTCTGTCCAAAATGTGTTTAAAAATATCTTTTCTTTTACTCTGACTACTCTCCATGTCCTCCCTCACTGCATCCATCAATCTCCTCTTTGTCTCCTACCTGGTAGCTCCATCTATAGCATCATTCTTCTACCAATGTATCCACTGTCCCTCCTCTGAACATGTCCAAACCATCTCAATCTGTCTTCTCTAGCTTTTTCTCCAAACCTTCCTGTCTGTGTTGTCCCTCTAATCACCTCATTCCTGATCCTGTCCATCCTCGTCTCTCCTAAAGAGAATCTCAGCATCTTTGACACCCCCAACTCCAGCTCTGTCTCCTGTCTTCTGCCTATTCCTGGTGTCTATAATCTCTAATCCGTTCTAATCTCACAACCGCCCTGTAAACCTTTCCCTCCAACTAAGCCGAATCTCTACTAACGCAAAACAAATATCACTAGCATAATAAAAATATCCAGTTTTTACCACTGTGAATTGGAGTTTGACAGACTGGACTAAAACGACCAATAATTGGACTGATAATTAAAAAAAAAAAACAGCCCCCTATTGGCCATTTAAAGTACTACCGAAAAATAGCCATAATTACACTTTGATAATAATAAAGGAAAATAAAAACTGGCTTCATTAACTCTGGGGCAAAAACAAATAAAATCTTTAGATTTGAAGAAATTCACTCTATGCAACATCGGCCAAAATAGTTCCCCAACCCTCAGTTTGGAAACCACATCATCAGCCAACATATCATTTAACGTCGGTGCTGTGAACTGACAATTATTTACAAAAATAGTTTCAACCTTGGGTTTTAATGGTTGAAAAAAATGAACCCTGTTTCAAGAAAACACTGGAAAATCAACTCCACCATCAGGTTCAGCTGAGCTGTGTGGTGTGGAGATGAAGACAATGTGCTAATGGTGGCAGAGTGTGTGTGTGTGTGTGTGTGTGTGTGTGTGTGTGTGTGTGTGTGTGTGTGTGTGTGCAGCCCACTCATGTGTAGTCATCGTTGTGCTCGACACCTCGACAGCTCTATTCTCTTCTGTGTGTAACTCCATAAGCTCCTGTTGCTGTCAGTGTGGGTTAGATAACCAGGCTGAGTCCATCATCGCCCACTGAATTAATGCAGCCACCTTCAGCAGCAGGAGAACGAGGAGAACGAAGAGGATGAGGAGGAGGAGGAGAGCTATGAAGAAAAGCTGCTGGGAACAAAATATTTCACTGTCTGTCTGCCCGACTGCCTGCCTGTCTGTCTGTCTGTCTAAGGCCACAGCAGTTATCATGTCAGATGGTTTGACAGCAGTGTCTGTGCTGGTGCAGGACAAGGACGACCAAAACATTTTGTCCTCATTCTCAAATCTCAAAACACAGATAAATAACAAAGAGCTTCACAGTGTCTTTCTATCTTGGAGAAGCTCATGGTTGTAAGATATTTCTTGAAGCTTTGTTTTGTCTTTTCTTTTGTCTCGACTTTGAAATTATTGCATGATCTCTGTACCAACTGACCCACAGACCGGTGCTGGTCCGTATCCAGGGGTTGGAACCACTGCTCAATGGTTGCAGGACCATATATAGTTGCTCAACTCGTTGACTGTTCACAGACATTTGTCTTGTTGACAGTTATACTCCCTAATTCTGGCCTTGATGATAAATGTGTTTTATAAAATACTGATGACCTGGTTACGAAAAAAAACCAAAAAAACAATCCAGTCTGTGTTTGTTTTCTGTTCTTAAACTCTGAAACGCTGGAACTCAACTTAAAATTCTCTGTTTTTAGATTTTCTACAGATTGTAGGTTTCGTCACAGAGTGGTGGGCCATCAGGGCCAGCAAAGCCTTCTCTGCTGGCCTAAAACATACTTAGAAAAACACATCTATTCATAAATATTAAAAATAAAACATGTATTTTTTATTTATATAAAAAAAGCTTTTAGATTTAAAAAGTTGGATAAAAACTTTTTATCCAATCATATTTCAGCTAGCTAGCTTACATGAAATCTGCCAGAGCTCTGTCCGCTGTAAGTGAATGGATACAGCCCGTTCAGTTTACAGTGCTCAGACAAATCATCTTGTGAGATTGCGACCTCAGGGCCTTCTAGCTGGCCTTACGTAGAAGGCAACACATAAGTGGGGGGAAATTGACTTTGTTTATGGTCTAAAGGACAACTTACATGTTTGGGACTGCACTCATCTAATCTCCATATAAACCATATAATCTATTAAGAACCACTTTTGTCAAACTTCCCACCGTACGCTTTCGCACTTTGACTACCCGTGGGCTAACGTGCCGTTTGTAGGATTGTTTTGGGAATCGAACCCCGGGACTTAGTGGGGATGGAACAAATCGCTAACCACTTGGGCACCAGCACAGTTCAATGCTAAAATATAAGAAAAATTGATTTTGAATGCGCTGGAAATTAAGTGTTGCTTGATGAGCCTATATTAAGGGTAATATAATTGGACGTCGCAAAACGATGACATCACTGAAGGCCTATGGTTGAAATACACGGCTACACAGATAGTACACTTGACATTTTCACTGTAAAATGATTTCAAAACTAAATATTTTGCATGAACATATTGTAACAATTTCAATGATATATTAATTTATACACAATAATATTTGGTCTGGAATATTTGAGAAAATTATACTCAATCCTTGATCTATTATAAAGCTGGATTTCCAGATGAAAAATCAGCCTTAATTGTCTCTCCTGTTGTTTTAAAGTCCATATTTCAACACTGAGTCATTTATTCTTTCATTCTCTGGTCGTTTTTCAAGCTGCGGTGACACTTGTGTTGATTTAATCTGCCACTAAAACCTCGTGTTTTTATGACAAGAATAGGAAGAGGAGGTTTCCTTTACGGCTGCCATTAAAGTCCAAATAAGCTTTTTTTTTAGTTTTACATCAACACTCGAGTACAAAGACCACGTCTCACTCTTCCAGGCTCCTTTTTATCGTCACTGCGAACGCGGCAGTAAATAAAAGTGCTGTTAACGCTCCATTATTTTACTTGTTGTCGTAATAATAATAATAATAATACTCAGACGGTGCAATGATTCTCAGAGAACTTTTAGGTTTATGTGAGAGTTGAACAGCTGACGGGCCAAATGCTGATAAACTCCCACTGCCGTCTGTGCTCTTCCCTCGTTCTCACTAAATGAGATGACATCAGTTGGAAAATGGCCTCCAACAACAAATCACTAGTTTGATGGTTCAGCCAAGTGTCACTTCTGGTCCTGAGACTGTGCTGCTGGTCTCTGTGTGTGACATGGAGACACTTGTTTAAAGACGAGGTTGTTTGAAGTGATATACACAGGTAACTGAACAACTCACCTCATGATATTTGAGATAAATTATTCATATTTTGATTTTTTTTATTTTAAATAACATTTTGAAATAGGGTTCACCAACCTGGTGCCTGGCGGTCACCTGGTAACTCCCATAGTCTACCTGAGGCACCTGTGGATGTCTTCCAAAAAACTCACGAAACGAAATGGATTGAATCTTGAATATGTCGTCTCCTATGAGTTCTCTGCGTACACTGCGATTTTGGGACTTCTAGCCATGATCGGCAACAAGGCCCGATTTTTCGCCCGGAGAAAGGAAGGAAGCAAAACAAACTCGTGGTCCTTGTGGTGCTGCACACAATAAAATGTGATCATTTTATCAATGGTAACCTGGCAGTTGGTGGATTCAAACCCGGTGCCCGACAGACCCCAAGTCCGATTCCCCAAACCAATAAGTCGCTACTTCCGCGTAGCCATGCGATTCTAGACATGCAATTTACGTAGGGTAATGACAAGCAATTGTTACCTCACGATTGATCGTGTGAAAATCGAAGTTATTTCAATTCTGACGTTTTTCCCATGAATCGCACTTTAACCTGCCACATCGCACATACCCGGATATAGATACAAGGGAGAAAACCAGTCAACAACAGGGGGCAGCATGGTATTGGAATTGGGGGCAGAGTCAAGAACAGCTACGATGCTAAACCTCCAATAGCTTTTATGACCTTATCTCTCCGAGAAATGCAGGAATTGCAGGGAAAAGGCACAAGAATAATGATAATACAAATACATTTTTGGATTCGGACAAGCTCGGTGGGCCACATCTGGCCCCTGGGCCTTAGTTTGCCCTTGACTGTTTTAAATACTTGGAATGTTCCAGGGTGTGAGAGAATTGCACAGCTCCTTTGGAGTCAAGTTTGAAGAACAATCCGTTCTCAGAACAATCCGTATCTTTAAAATCATGATCTCACCCTCGTTGCAACACCAGCGCAGTTCTTACTCCTTTTCTAAAATGCTAGCCTACTTCTCCGTCCCCGTCTGCAGACTTTAATATTCATGTGTGAACACATTAACATTGTCGTACGGGAGGCTGATCCGTCACTGATGGAGGTAAACACAACCTCCCCGTCTCTGCTCCGCCTCCCTGTCCTTCTCCGACAGTCATCATAAGAAGCGCCTGCCAAGACACTGCTCCATAAATTAACACACAGACACCTTAAATCATGTCCCCACTTGTACTTATCCACTTTCGCAGCTGCCAAATGTCTTTTACATGTCATATTTTACCCCAAAAATCCCACGTCTGCTGGTGTTTGGACCTAATTTGTTTGCTGTTTCTGTGGCTAAAAGTGTTGAATGTCTGTGCCACCGCAGACACGTAAATGCATCTAACAACGGCAGCTTAGTCTGGCAGCCAGATGAGACTTTGCTGGGTCATTACTCAGTCCCCCAACAACCAGAAGTGACGTGTCTACAAGAAAACAGTGAGACCAGCAGGTTTTCATGGGGCAACAAAAAAGAAATTTGCGACGTTGTTGCATCTTTGCTTTTACGCCTCATAAAACAGGACACGGCGTCTTCTGCAACACAGAGAGGACGAGAGTTTGACGCTGCTTTTATGTAAGTATTTAGATATCAATGAAATATAATATAAAATAAAAAAATAAAAATATATACTTGATGAATATGAAAATGTATATATAAATATGGATATTGAAAGACAGAAAGATAGATAGAATGACTGTCTTCCTGTCTGACTGTGAGACAGACAGACAGGAAGACAGACAGATAGAAATACAGACAGACAGAAAGACGGGAGACAAACAGACAGAATAGATAAATAGATAGAAAGACAGACATACAGGCAGACAGAAAGACAGACAGACAGCAAGACAGACAGACACAGAGAAAGACAGACAGATAGATAGACAGACAGGTAGATAGATAGAAAGACGGACAAACAGACAGACAGTCAGAAAGACAGGAGACATACAGACAAGTAGACAGACAGACAGACAGACAGACAGACGACAAACAGACAGACAGATAGATAGATAGAAAGACAGACAAACAGACAGACAGTCAGAAAGACAGGAGAAAGACAGGCAAGTAGACAGACAGACGGACGGACGGACAGACAGACAGATGGACAAACGAACGAACGGACGTATGGACGGACAGACGGACAGACAGATTGATAGATTCAGACCAAAACAATAATCTATCTATCTATCTATACACAATAAATATACATATACAGCATATACATATATATATATATATATAACGTATATATATAT
>JAFBJS010003335.1:54876-102831 GCA_016785265.1 Paraplagusia blochii | reverse complement strand
ACAGGAGACATACAGACAAGTGGACAGACAGACAGACAGACAGACAACAAACAGACAGACAGATAGATAGATAGAAAGACAGACAAACAGACAGACAGTCAGAAAGACAGGCAAGTAGACAGACAGACGGACGGACGGACAGACAGACAGACAGGCAGATGGACAAACGAACGAACGGACGTCTGGACGGACGAACGGACGGACAGACAGATTGATAGATTCAGACCAAAACAATAATCTATCTATCTATCTATACACAATAAATATACATATACAGCATATACATATATATATATATATATAACGTATATATATATACTGTATATATTTGTTACAGTACAGTCTTGATCAGAGAGGTCACATCACAGCGTGGCGTTACAGAGGCCTTCAGTGTGAACTCAAACCTCCCGCTGCCTCATATCAAACCCGTGGCATTTCCCACAACAACAACAAGTGAAGAGTAGAATAAAGAGCAGGGCTGTAAACAACAGGGTCGACTCCACTCCCTGTCTGCTGTGAACAACTTCTGCCGTACTTCTAAAATCAAACACACAAAGACTCTCCCCGCGCTCTCCTTCCTCCCAGCACCACCGGCCGACCTGCTGCCCGCTGGGCCGGCCTGCTGGAACTGCTGTGATGCCCATCGACCCACATCCTGTGGTCGGGAGGCAGAGGCCTGGGTGGCAGGGCTACGAATAGGTCACCGAACAGTCAGCAACATGATCCAGACCGGGGCCGGGGATTCAACGCTGAGCACATGGTGCTTGTTATGAGAGCTTTGTGGAGTGAGAGGTGAAAAGAAGTATGGATCGTGGTCTCTGTGGGGCCGTTACTCACAGCGTTGCCCTAGAACGGGGTGATCAGAACTCTAGGGTTATAAAATACAAGATGCTGGGAAAACTGCAGCTGAGTTAAGATCACATGTGTCAAAATGAAGGTCTGAGACATAGCTGCAAGGAAAAGACAGTTTGGAACAAAAAAAATGTCTTTCCTGGACGGTTTCAGGAGACAAATGACTTTATTTGTTGGCTGGACAGGATTTAATCATTATTTTTAGATAAGTGTTTCTGTTTTGGAATGAAAGAAAAAATATGTTTCTAGTTTTGTTTATGTTCCAAGCAAAATGCCAAAAACTAAAAATGTCTCCTTTTTTCAGTCCTTGAACCGGTTCAAAAGCACTGGTTGTTTAATATGCAGTGTTGGGCAAGTTACTTTAAAAAAGTAACTTATTCCCTTACCAGTTACTTTAAAAAAGTAACTAGTTACATTACTAGTTACTAAATTATAAAAGTAACTAATAACTAGTTATCTTACTTTATTTTCATGGTGGTAACTAGTTACTTTGAAAAAGTAACTAGTTACATTACTAGTTACTAAATTATAAAAGTAACTTATAACTAGTTACCTTACTTTATTTTAAAAACACATTAAAAAAGTTTAGCGTTGTGTTCTGTAGCAACTGTCATAATGAAATGTAGTGGAACAATAAAAACAAAATAGATGTTTAGTAATTTTGACAGGCGTCTTTATCGTAACCTCAACTTGACTCTTGCTGTTTTTTACCAAACCTTCCTGTCTGTGTTGTCCCTCTAATCACCTCATTCCTGATCCTGTCCATCCTTGTCTCTCCTAAAGAGAATCTCAGCATCTACCACACCTCACCCCCACTGTTGTGAGGCTATTCTCATTCATGTCCTGCACCAATCTGACATACTTCTCTGCCACTCCTGACTTCCTCATACAAAACCACAATTCCTCCTCCAAATTCCTGACCCTGTCCATCCTTGTCTCTCCTAAGAATCTCAGCATCTTTAACTCCTCCACCTCCAGCTCTGTCTCCTGTCTTCTACCTATTCCTAGTGTCTCTAATCCATCCATCATGGCTCGTCCTGTAAACCTTTCCCTTCACAATATTGATAAATAATATGTCAAAAAATATTACTTAATGACTTAATTGTGATCTTGTTGTAATGAGGATGTTGTTCTTCACCAACATGAGGATCAACCACATTTGTGTCTCCATATAACCGGGCTGTCGGCGTCTCCACCATGAATGTCAAACAGTTCACTACGATATCGCGGAGAACATCAGCCGCAACAAAATGCTTTACATTTAAATGCAAATGTAATCAGTAGGAAAAGTGAGTGGTGGAGCTGTGGTTGGGAAGATAAACACAGACCTAATGGGAGTCAGACTTTATTTTTTACAAAATGTTGCCTTGAGTAGATAAAGAGTAAACAATGGAGAGACGCGGTGACTTTTAACCACTGCAGAGGGAAAGGAAAACAGAAAAAAAGTGAATAATTATGAAAAGACAAAGAAGGACGGGTGATTAAAAATCAGAGACGCGGTCGTCGCAATCGAGGACACGGTTGTGACTTGGAGATCCTCCCTGGTTTTCCTCAACGGTCTTTATATTAGTTTTATGTTCACCAGCTTAACAGGGGCAGTTATTGAACAAATTGCCTGCAGGGGGAGTCCTTGATCACCAGTGGGGGTGATCACGTTTGGAGAAAAGAAGTCAAAAAACTGTAAAATTGTGTGTATTTATGCACTGGAGTCCTGGAGATTTCTGGTCGACTGGATTTTAATCTTATCTCTGACACTTCATCAACCCTGCTCCTCCTCCTCCTCCTCTTCCTCCTTTCACTACTGCTTCAGCTTTTATCTCCACCAACTCCCACTCCTATTGACCTCACGGGACCGCCTTCCCAAACTCTATGTGCAGCAGGGGTCCGAAGGCGGTGGGCAGAGCCGTAGCCCAGAGGATCCTGGGGGCCATAGTTTAGAAGCTTAAGGTGAAACAATAGTCAGAACTGTAGCTGCAGAGGAGGGAGACAATGAGAGTGGGAGGAGAGGAGGGGGGGGAGAAGTGACGGAAGATTTTTGTCTAGAATTCTTCCAGAGGAGGCATCAGCACCAGAAATCAGAGATGGTTTAGATCAGGGGGAGGTCAAACTTTGGGCCAAATCTAAAAACTGGGATGAAGTCGAGGGATGAAACTGATATTTGTTGAAATTTTCACAGCAGTTTTTTGTGTTTTTGCTTCTCTCCAGATCATTAACGAAGAATATTTTTGTTGCAAACTTTAGTTTTGTGTAAACACTGAATCTGGAACAACCAGGTTAATAAAAACCTGTTGGTTTCCTCTTCGTCCCTACCATTGTTCAACCCTACCAGTCTATAAGAGCTACATACTGGAAGATCATCTCTAATGTACATCTCATCTGATGTTGCCGGCCAATTGTTATGACACAGCGGGCCAGATCTGGTCCCCAGGCCGGTGTTTGATCTACCTGGTTTAGATCACAACAAAGTAAAATGATTTCACTGAACATGTTATATAAAGGGGGGCAAAAAATGTGTGGGAATAAGGTAAGACTTCCTGGAGTTTTAATAACGGACATGTACATGAACATCTGACACTGGGAATAGGTGGAAGACAGGAGGTGGAGGTGGAGGTGGAGCTGGAGGACTTAAAGATGCTGAGAATCTCTTTAGGAGAGACAAGGATGGACAGGATCAGGAATGAGGTGATTAGAGGGACAACACAGACAGGAAGGTTTGGAGAAAAGCTAGAGAAGTTTTAGACATGTTCAGAGGAGGGACAGTGGGGACATTGGTAGAAGAATGATCCTAGAGATGGAGCTACCAGGTAGGAGACAAAGAGGAGATTGATGGATGCAGTGAGGGAGGACATGGAGGTAGATGGAATCAGAGTAGAAGATGGAGAGGACAGAGGGAGATGGAAATTGTTGACTCGCTGTGGCAACCCCTGAAAAAGGGACAAGATGAAAGAAGAAGACGAACGAAACATGAACATCTGACCTGATAAAGGTTGATGGTTTGACTCCTGTAAATCACAGATGGATATATATTACTAATAATCAATATATTTGCACTAAATTGACTTGGGTCTGCAAGGTTTCAGGTTTGAATCCAGCTGCCAGGTTGCCATTAAGGTGCTCTGGTCAGAGCATCGTCCTGACCCACATAACTTCCAGTGGACTCACCACCCATAGAAAGGCTCACAGTGGAAAGGCTCACAGTGTGGTGCCGTGTGATTTGGGTGGCAGTGGTGGAGACTAGTGCCAAGACCTGGTCACCATTGGTATCATTAGTGCTTTGCACAGTGACAGTATTGTAACCTGAGAGATTTATCCAAGTGCGTGTTTTTCTTTCTTTTTTAACAGTTTCATTTCTCCGGGTTCAAACCCTTTGAAACAATATTAATCTGTTCAAATCAGTGACGCTGCAGCTTCATCTTCCAACGTCTGATTCACTTTGTTCTGATTTAATTCCATCTCCTCTGTTATTTCGTTATTTCGACGCCTCCTTCAGTTTGATTAAAGAAAACTAACATCATTTGAATTCCCGTGTCGGATTTTCATCCCTAACAAGGACAGAAACATCAGCCCAAATCAACAGTCTGCAGCACAAATGTGTGTGTCTGTGTGTGTCTGTGTGTGTGTGTGTCCATGATTGGCACACAATGCAGATGTGTGGGCAGCAGATGCCATCTGGAGAAAGCAGAGTGGGCTAATATAATCGGGGGTCTCCTCCCTCCCCCGCTCTCACCCAGGAAAAATAAGAGCTACAGCTGCTTTGACAGGAAAATAAAAGAAATGACGGAAGCATCATCAATCAAAAATACTGTGACACAAATAAAGACGAGGAGAAACACAGGACGCCCACTTGCACCCTAGACCACCATCACTCAAAGTCCCGTGTTGTCACTGTTGCTACCTGAAACGCCGCGTCGCCATTGGTCAGAGACGGATCAAAGCCTCTGTCCTCCTCTTCCTCCTCCGACTTTCTCCAACTGTCGCCGAGGGGAAAGTGCCTTTCATCTGGGGATGTAGTTTTGGGTTAAATCAATGTTTTCGGGGGGTAAATTGGTCAATTTCAGTCCGGCATCAGATGGACCGTCTGCTTCATTACACCAGATGACGTGGTCTGCATCTTCTAGCCCATCGTGGCAGAGCGTGCAGCCGCCGCATCTCTTAATAAACCTCCACGTACACAATCCCGCTTTCTCCAAGCAATCCATCTCCACACCAACAACAACCGCCTGCTTTCAACTTTGATCAGCTTTAAATAAAAACACTACTTTTTCCATACGACCAGGACCAGAAACAAAGACGCTCTTTGTTGGTTGGAGCGTCAGAGAGAAAAGAAAAGAAAAGGTTTATTTTCAGTGATTTCACTGCGAGGAGATGCTTCCTTGTTGGAGCAGAAATCGATTTATCGTAGCCAGGTCTGAGAAGAATCTGGCGTCAAATCTACAGAAAGGGAACAGCTCCACGCAGGCAGAACCTACACTGATTTCTCCACCTTTTTATCAACCCTGACACCATCACTGCAAAGAAAAGACAAAGATGTTTAGCTGCTCGTCCTGAAAGTCAATGCTGATGCAAGTAAATCTGGACAGAGACCAAACTGGTCTCCATTTCTCCTGGTGACTGTAGCTGCAGACAAAAGGCAAAAAAAAAATACAGCTTCAGTGCATGTGTTCCTTCTCCCCCAACTGAATTCTGGGTAATTATCATAACAATGCTGGCCATGATACCAGATCTATACTGCTCAAGATCTTTTCCCGTAGTTTTCTTCACAAAGGCTTTATTCTTTTCAACTGCCAAACCCTGAGTTTTTCAATTGAGGTTTTTTTTTATTTTGGCGGCAATTTGACCTTATTATTTCAATGATGCCGTCGGGCGTCTCTCGTCTTTTCTGATCAGTTTTGTTACGGTCTCGGCGCCTGATGTGTTTTTAAAGCTTCCAGTTACTTTAGCAAGGCTGCAGGGGTCGGGGTTGAGTGCACGTGTGCATTAATGAACATGTTATGAAACTACTGTTGTGTATAGACTGTGTAAATACACAACAGTTGTGTATACCATGCAGATTGATATTTTAAAAAAGGCATTTTTTTTACAGATTTTAACGATAAATATCAATATTTTTGCCGATACTGAGAACATACTGCAATGATATTTTTTCTAATCCCAAATAATTATACATTTTTAGTAAAGCAATAAAAAAATTTCAATAAGCAATAAAATGTTTTATTTTGTTCTTGATTCAAACAAAACGCAACGGCAAAATAAGGGTTAGGGGCCGGACGTGGACCATTGAGCTCTATAAACTGGCCCAACAAGACCTTTATAAATTGTATAAATGGTTTGTATTGTGATTATTTTATTCTTTTTTTAGCATTTATTGCATGGCGTTTACATCTACATTATCTTCGTTTGCACAAATTCCTCCGTCTATTTGCTCCTGACCTGGAACCCGTGGAGAATTTTACCAGTGATTGCGTCAAAAACAAGTCAAAATATTTGCCCCACGCTTGTCGTAATATGATGTTTATACTAAATTATGATACAATTAAGTTGTACTATTGAGAAATGTTGAGACCAGATTAGACCAGACCTGAAAATGATGAGAACCCCCAAGAAGAACATCTGATCCATCCATCTACATACCAAAAACAGCAGTTTTGGACAGCCCCATGTTGTCCCCGTGTCCCTTCAGTGCTCGGGGCAACTGTCGGTCTCTATACCACCCCTGCTTAGGGCCGTGGAAGCATCACTGTAGTCAAAGGGCCACAGTGTGTATCGATGCAGAACGGCCCTAACCTGCCCACACAGTGACTATCTCCTCAGCCGATCATTGAAAGGTTGCCTGCCCGGCCGTGTGATGGCCACGTCCCCTGGGAGCAATTGAAGACCTGAGTGGGAGGACATGAAAGGGGGACAGGACCCTGTGGGCAAGACCCCAAACCTGGACACAGCTGGCTCTTCTCATACGGACACAGAACCCTGCTTGTTTGGAGGGAAACAACAGAAGTCACATTGATTCCCGGTGCATCTTTCACCTTCATCGCTCAGAACCGTTCGGATCAGCACCTGCACGTGTTCAGGGGGCAGAGTCTCTTATAAATATCCATTAAAGCTCCGGTTGGAGCGCTGTAAAGGTACGGGAAGACACGGGAGAAGATCACGGAGGAAGATTTTCAATTTGATAAAGTGCAAAACCATGTAGTGGCATCAGAACACGGACCTGTTCTGATGACCTGATCGCATTTGGTCCATATGAGCAGGAGCATTTGGTCGTGATGTATAGATAAGAGGCAGAAGAACGCTTTTAACCCATCACCAAAGTGAAGACTGAGCAGCTTTGAACGCCCGCAGAACGGTGCCATGATGAGTGGACCTCAGTGACCTGGCAGTTGGTAGATTCTTCCTGGAACCCCATGGACCCAAGTCCGGTTCCTTAACCACAAATCCAGCGCTACCACTGGAGGTGGAGAAGTTAAAGATGCTGAGATTCTCTTTAGGAGAGACAAGGATGGACAGGATCAGGAATGAGGTGATTAGAGGGACAACACAGACAGGAAGGTTTGGAGAAAAAGGAGGGAGAGTGAAGAATGATCCTAGAGATGGAGCTACCAGGTAGGAGACAAAGAGGAGATTGATGGATGCAGTGAGAGAGGACATGGAGGTAGTTGGAGTCAGAGTAAAAGATGGTTTGGACATGTTCAGAGGAGGGACGGTGGATACATTGATGTGCTAAAGACAGAGGTCACCTTTTTGTTGTGTGCGATGATGTGGATCATCAAAACGTCCTTCATCCCTACATTGATAAAAAGAATAATACTGGAGATGGAGCAACCAGGTGAGAGACAAGGACAATATTGATGGATGCAGTGAGGAAGGACATGGAGGTAGTTGGGGTTAGAGTAGAAAGTGATGGAGAAGAAAACCTCTGAAAAAGGGGGACAAGAAGAGAGGAGAAGAAACAGGAGCATTTAGCCTCCGCTAGGTGGCGACATTGCTCTGACGCGGCCCAGGCTTGGACATCACTGCGCTTCAGCGGAGTCAGACGGACAGAGCAGTGAACGAGCAGTGATGCGGTTGATGATAAATGGTTTATCTCTCGAACTACGTCCTTTGGATTCGAAGGGACCAAAAACTACACCCGTTTGCACAGCGTCACAACTTTCTCCACCAACCAATGGCTTCACCTTCCACAAGGTCGTCGAATTTACCGTAGATAACGACTATAAACGCACAAAAAGATTCGACCACTGCAGCTGCACTCGATTCTTTAACGACTTCCCCGCGCGTTTGGCCTCAGCGTCCCAGCTTGTGAATACAGAAAGAGAGAGTTACTGGTGGGTGGAGGAGAGGGTGGGGGTGTTAATGATTATCTGCCGCCCCCCCCGCGGATTTTGACGGCACCTCGCGTCAGAGCGCACCGACTCTTAGACCCGCCTCCTGGCTGTGGAGCGCACGGCGCGTCACTCTCTCTCCTGTCCTCCCAGTGTCCGCTTCAAACCCATATTCCACAGGGAGCGAGACACACATGCACACGCGCTCAGACTGAGAGAGGGAGAAAAGAGAGAGTGTGTGTGTGGAAGAGAGAGAGAGAGAGCGAGAGAGAGTGTGTGTGTGTGATTTGGAGCTGGGAGAAGAGCAGCAGAAGACACACACACAGAGGAGAGGAAAAACGGAACAACACCGAGCCAAATGGCACTCATGGCAGGGATTTTATTCAAGGTCGCTTCACTTGTTTTTGGGATTGTTACCTTTGTCTCGGCCGCTCGGATATACCCCCCGAACGAAGGTAAGGACCCCGGGACGGCCGCGGCGGCCACTGGACTGTACTTGCCATAACTTGGCTCCGGGGTTTGCGCAGCGCAGCGCGGCTCCGCACTGTGTGGACGCAGCTGCGCGCTGGTTGCGAGTTGGTTTAGATGGAAAACAAGGACGACGACCTTGACGTTCGACACCAGGGAGCTGGAAATGCCTCCGTCCCGGTTCGGACGCCACCAATCAGGGCTCGGACTCTGCCGAGGAATACTTGTTGTCGCCCGGGGTTGCGCGCTGTCCTCTGAGACTCACGTCGGTCCGTGATGTCCTTAAAAAGACCCACAAAACTTAAAATCTGCAGAAATAATATGAAATCTCGCAGATTTGACGTCCACTTCGTCAATTACTGTTATGTTTAGATGCAAAACGACGAGTGGGAATTGAATCTAAAACTTGTTTTGATCCGCACAAGTGCGTTGCAGAAGAATCCACTGTAAAATATACGATTTTTTTGCAGAAAAAATCCTTAAATTAGCATTAAACATGTATCTGTGCGGACTTCACTTCACGGGGTTCGAACAGACACCGAGTTATTTTAATGCGACCTGCGAAATGCACAGCGAAAATCTCACAAACGGGAGTTTTTAAAGTAATATTTTAATAAAGGATTTTATTCCACATCAACCCCGAAGCTTCAGTCTTCAAGACAGGACTGTGTTCCCAAAAAATAAGTTGGTAAAAATGACATATATGGACCAAGTGCGGGTTGGTTAAGAGCTGAATGTCGGTGCCCGTGCGGAATTTCTCAATTAAAATGATTAATCAGCATCCGTCGTTCTAGATTTTATTTTGAAGCTTCCATTTCCAACACGTTACTGCAGGGAACAATTCTTCATTTCTGTCCATTTTCATTAATGCGCTGTTGTTTTCCAAGTTTCACTGCACACACACACACACACACTCGACACGGTTTCTCCCTTCAGCAGATTCCAATCTGATCGTACATGAAGCCGCCGAGCCAAGTGAAAATCATTACAGTGACAGTGGCTAAATGCATTCGTCAGGCTTAAAAATACATTTTTTCTCTCTCCAACCTTAGAACCGACCCGCGCGTCATCCGTGTAGCTCAAGAGTTCATTGGCAGAATTGTATTTGTTATTGTTTTGTCAGGATGATAATAATAATGAGAGTAAAACCTGTGTAAAATCTGTATTTTTTTTGCTTTGGATTCACTCATAAATTCTATAGACTGTGCTCACCTCTCCTCCTCTTGTTTTCCAGTCACGTTGTTGGACTCCAGATCTGTGCAGGGGGAGCTGGGATGGGTCGCCAGTCCGACGGAAGGAGGGGTGAGTGGGTTCTGCAAAGAAAAGTGCTCCCTTGTTGGTCTGTGTGCAGTAGAAAATAGAAAGACGGTATATTTCATTGGCAGGAACTCAATAAGTCCATAACAGTTAGACAAACTTGCGTGATAAGAATTCGGTCCTGGTGAGCTCCTGCAGGAATGTCTTTGTCCATGATTTGTGGCGCGTCCGTCTGCCACGAAGGGATATTGGACTCAGGCGGAGATCAAGGCCAGAATCAGATACCGAAATTCGGATCAATTAGAACGGGCAGTTTGCTGTTTATTCAGAGACTCTTTGGATCGCCTTGCACGGCCCCGTGGGGTCCCATGGAATTCACTTTGAGAACCACCAGGCCTATAGGCACCCCTCCTTGATTTCCCCTTCTCTCCAACCCTTCTGTAATGGTCAGATGCTGGGGCCGATACTGTGGCGGGCGTCAGGTTTCCTGAATAGACGGTGGATTGAATCAGTCTTTGTGGAGAAACTTCATATCCCTTTCCACCATTGAGTCGCCGAAGAGAGGGGGCAGAGAAAAGGGGGGAAGAGAGAGGAACTTGGCAGCGGAGTGAGGGTCTTCAGAAACAGATGAATGAGGGGGAAAGTGCTGCGGGGTTCGCTCCCCGCCGCAGGATGATTGGATTGGGCTGTAGAGCGACGGCGAATTGGGTTGGCAAACTGTACAATCTCTCAGTTTCAGCGAGATCCATACGGCGGAGTATGGAAAGAATAGGAAATCATGTGACTCTGATCTTAAGGGAGAGGTGAGATTGGTATCACGGCTCATCTGGCACGGTCAGATCAGATAAAATGAAATAAATACGATCCCAAAAGCATTGACATTAAGTCGACGATGATGAGTTAATCCTATCAGTGAATGTGGAAAATTGGCACGCACACGTGAAGCTGCCCAGCATGCCAGCATACAGTCCCAGTAATTTGTTTAGAAATGCCACAAGGGGGAGCTGGCATGTTCTCAACCATCTGAGACCCTCAGGGTTTAAATTGATCATAAAGATTCTGTACAAAAGTGTCGAACATCGTAATTTAGTCGCAGCTATGACAATGTTTTGTTTTGTGAGTAATTCCAAAATAAAATAAATTAACCAAAATCTGGCCTCGGTATTCCAAACTAGATTGAAAATATCCCGTCATAGCTAGCTAAGTGGCTGTTAGTCAACAGTGAATGACTGTTGTTCTTCCCGCAGAAAAGACACGGGGACAATCAGAAGGCCTTTAATATTTCATGAAGATTACTGCAAATTAGCAACAGTAATGCTAGCTAATGAATATGAACCCAGCGGGAACTGAATTTCATCTTGTGCACATGTTGCTCACCAGCCTTTTTCACAATAAACTTGGCTGGTGCCGAGCTTCGGTTCCTCCCTCGGTTGTGTTGTTGCAAACAAATGATTGACGGGGTCCTGGCAGCCCCGTCAGGCCCGCATTCACCCTCTCATTAGAACCAATTGCCCTTATTCTTCCGTCTCCCTGCTATCAGGGGAAGGTGCGGCCTTATCTGAGCCCCGCTTGATTTCCACAACAAAAGGGAGCTGAAGCAACGGGAAGCGGAGTGGAATGGGAGCAGCGGGGGAATGATAGACATCTGCTGAAATCGTACGGCGGCAGCTACGTCTTACGTTTCCCCGCTCTTCTCTGGGGAAATAAAGCTTGAAAGGCGAATTGTTTATGGTAGGGCATCAAATCAAACCTGGCGGCATAATAGCGTTATTATTGTTATTTTTTTTTATTTCGGATTCTAGACGTCAGAGCTATAGCAGTCGGAGGCCAGTCTGCCCTTGTTTACAATGGTGTTCAGTCAAAAACGTCCTTTTAAAAAAAGGACAACCGGGCTTTGAAGCTGCTAATACGGACTGGTACTCGGTCGTCAGTGGAGCGGGAGAACTTTATCATAAGTAAAACAAACATGTCTTCCTGCAAAAATAAGCCAGGCCACACCGGATAACGTAATCCACATGCCTCACGTCAGCCCCATTCCCTCTCTACACAAGTCCATACTAACAACACAAGTGACGTCCCCCCTCTCCTGGTCCTGTATGGAGATGTAAAGCAGGCACACGTTAGATCGTCAACGGTGATTGTTGGTCTTTTATGTTTTAGATTTGCCCAGACGTCCAATTCCTACTCTGGTCTCTTCATCTTTATCTTTTCTGCTGTGTCTCTAAAGAAGATTTCATCTTCTGACACAGCAATAATTGAACTGTAGGCATTAGATATGCATGGAACCAATTACTATTTTTCTTTCTTGCACTTGAGGTGAAATCATGAATATTAATATTCATAAGCTTCTGTATAAGAACCCCAACAGGTCTATTATATGGCACTGATGAAATATGCATTGGGTTTATTTATCAATTAATTGTTCTGGTGAGACTCAAATATTGACACTTATTTTCTTTGGAGAGTCTGTCCAGTGTCTTCTGTTTTTGTAATGCAGTTAAAAAGGTTTTAATACAATTTCACCAGGACCTCCTGACTGTAATGAGTTGTTGTTGTTCCCAGCACAGTGCCGAGGCTACCGGTATTTTTGTGATAAAATAGGTGAATTAGCGTCGGGCAGCGGAGAAATAATGTTTCCTTTTGTCCCCATCTGTCTATTACTTCCACTTGATCCATACCCATATCAACAAAAGAACTGACCAATAGAATGGCTAGGATTTCATCATCAATAATGCAACTATATTTGATCAGGAAATATTTTCTTAGTGAAGACAACAACAATAAGATTCTAACTTTTTATACCGGTCTGGTAGGAGAAAATTATAGCTAGGTGCACTTGAGAAATCCTTGTTGCCTGTGCATAGTTAATCTGGGTAGGAAGATTTTACAGGTAGGAAAATATTTCAGAACACCAGGAATTTGATTTTATTTAGGGGGGGTTTTATCTTTCACAACTTAACGACCAGTCCGTGAAAATGGTATAAGACCTTTAACAAGTCTGTGGCGCAAAAAATGTTGTGGAACGATGGTCTAGCCCAAAAAACTACAGGGTTTTGCAAGATACAACCTTTATGTACAGGTATAAGAGATTTCTTGTTGGGTTTGGTATATTTCATGCCCTTCCATCCCTCCCTAAAGGGTTTCTGAAGAGCTCATGCATACAGTATGTAAATAAAATAAGAACAAACACATCACCACTTAGCAGTTTTTCATCTTTTGCAGTCAGGGACCACAGTATTGAAGATAAATAAGGATAAAGCAGCATTACAAAACACCAAACACAACACGCAGGTGTTCAGTTTCTTACACTTTTTTATATTTTGTTAGTTTTTTTTTTCCCTGATCCAACATTAACCCGTTTCCATTTTTAATGTTGTTATCTCTCAACAGTGGGAGGAGGTGAGCATTATGGATGAGAAAAACATTCCCATTAGAACCTACCAGGTGTGTAATGTCATGGAGCCAAACCAGAACAACTGGCTGCGCACCGACTGGATTCCCCGTGGTGGTGCCCAGAGAGTCTACATAGAGATCAAGTTCACCCTGCGAGACTGCAACAGCCTGCCAGGGGTCATGGGAACCTGCAAGGAAACCTTCAACCTTTACTACTACGAGTCCAACAATGACAAAGAGCGCTATATCCGTGAGAACCAGTTCGCCAAGATCGACACCATTGCGGCGGACGAGAGCTTCACACAGGTGGACATCGGAGATCGCATCATGAAGCTGAACACCGAGGTGCGAGACGTTGGCGCCTTGACCAGGAAGGGCTTCTATTTGGCCTTTCAGGACGTCGGAGCGTGCATTGCCCTCGTGTCCGTCCGGGTTTTCTACAAGAAATGCCCCCTGGCTGTGCGCAACCTGGCCCAGTTTCCGGACACCATCACTGGAGCAGATACGTCTTCGCTTGTGGAAGTTCGTGGCTCCTGCGTGGATAATTCAGAGGAGAAGGAGGTTCCAAAGATGTACTGCGGGGCTGATGGAGAGTGGTTGGTGCCCATTGGGAACTGTCTGTGTAACCCTGGATATGAAGAGCGCAACACAGAATGCCAAGGTAAGAAAGTCATATTTGTCTTGTGGGGATTTTTTAGGGCTGACTGGCTGTTTTTTGGCTGGATCCCTCACTATTTATAGAACACTCTGTCTTTTCTGACACCGCCTCCCCCTGTACTGCACCTTACTTCTTTTTTATCGCTCCCCCTCCTCCTTCTCTCTGTCTCCCCATTTTTATGCCTGTTTCGGTCTCTTTGTCCTCTCCCCCGTCATGCCTCCCCTCCGCGCACCTTCCCCACACTGTTGGATATTTTCTGTCTTCTCCCATTTTCTGCTAGCCAGTGTCTGGCCGGGCGATGGAAGCGATGATGATTGTAAATGGAGTAATTAGTGAACCCGCTGGGAGGTTGTTGTGCAGTGGGGTGCATCCCTGGAGAATTGGTGACACCAGGAGGGGAGAGTTGAGCTCCAACTGATTCCCTCTGACACTGTGTCTTTCACCCCCACCTGCTTTTTCCTCTTATTCCCGGTGGAGCCTGAAGCTGGGGAAGGGAGATAGACAGCTTTATAGGACGGTAAATAGAGCGAGAGAGTTTATCATTCTGGGCAGGTATGAGCCAAGTGAAAATACACAGCTGTGAGACGGTGTTGGAACAGTGTTATTTGGGAGGGAAGGAGGGAACGGCCCTTTGTGGACAATTATTCCAGTCTTGGCTTACGGTGCTTCATACCGGGTTATTAGATGAGAGTTTTAAGGTCGGTGTACAATTCCTTCTTCTATATTTTATAAATCAACAGCAACTGACACTTAAACGCTTTTCTAGATCCAAACTCTACAGACGCCAATTAATATCCGGGCATGAAGCCCAGGGGGAATTTTTAAAAAATATTCTAAGCCTCTGATTTTGATTGACTCGACTAATTTTAATCGAGTTGTTTAATACCTAGCTGTAGATTTTAGTTTATGGCATGCAGTGATGTATAGTGGACGGCATCCAACAACATTCAGCTGCTGCATTTTGGGGTCATATACAGAATTGTGCCAAGGCAGGGCGCAGTGATCCACAGGCCAGACGACTTGATGGTAACTCTGCCAGGAAGGGTTTGTTCACCTACCGCCACTCAGCATCTCCATGCAGTAAAAGCAGCATGGGGTCACAGGCTGGGCACGGGTGATTAACAGTGGGACGGCCTTGCTTCACTTCTCCTAATTTACAAGGGACCCTTTATCTTGGACGACTAATTGCATGACAAACAGGTCCAGTGATTTAAGGGTGCTACTGGCTGATGGAGGTTTGGGGAGACGAGGGGGCACGAGTGGACACAGATGGGGTTTAGGGCGACTGGGCTGGACTACTGCCTATTCAAGCTCTGTAGCATCGTAATGACTAGTTGACCAGTTAAGATTCAAAGTGTTGTTTAGACCGGTCAGGGATATCAGTCTGGTCAATTATTGGACCCTATCCTGTTGGAGAACCCTTGGTTTTCTTCATCATTTAAAGACAAAAATACCAAAAGGACAGGAAAGGGCAAACGTTTTGACTTGTGGGCAACTGTTTGTCCTAAAAATAGGACAGAGGGGTGGAGGTTTGGAGCAGATAGATGTAGTGTTGGTGTAAACTAAGATAAAAAGTTAATGTAGATACTGCAAGGGTAAAGCAGATGAATAATCACCAAGACCAACCAACTTAGAGATGTTTGTTGGGAAGGATTACAAAGCTAAAGAGGCCACATTTGGCCCAGGGGCCTTATTTTGGACATGCCTGCAATAGAACAAAGTGGTCCAACATGGTGGCCCCCATTTAGAGGACCTGCTCCTGGGCTTAATTCAGAAGGGGCCGTTCTGGAGCAATGAGAAACAGTATTAGAGGCCTCAGAAGAAAGGCTTTATTTTTAGTTGATGTCCAAAGAAACGGAATGTAAATCGATTTTCCCTCAGTCCGCCCCTCCCCTCCCCCGCCCCCCATCAAACACACACTTATTACATTTATTATGTGACCATTACATGCTCGTGTTAAAAAGAAAGTGATTATTTTCAAATGGTTCATATTTGCCAGTCTGGCCATTAGAGGGGGATCAAACTCTGGGTCAGGGGCTAAATCTACATACAATATATGACCATTTTTATATAAGAATGTGTAAATTCTGCCCTGCGTTCCTTTACCCTCTACAGAACCCAGACAGTTTAATATGCTGCCGGCTTCACTTTCTCTATAAAGATTTGAATTCAACTCCAAACTATGAACACAAACCTGTAGGTGTCCTTCTCCTGGGCGTCTCATTACAAAAAAAAGTCTTACTTTTAAGACGTTTAAACCCCTTAATCTATTTTATAATATAAGACGTTTATACCCTTATTACATTTTCTTTGTTCTGAAATATTTTTGTACCTATAAAATCTTCCTACCTGAATTAACTGTGTAAGGATTTCTCAAGTGCATACAGCCTATAATTTTCTGCTACCAGACCGTCTGACTGTTAACCAATGCTGGGATTTATTCTCTTAAACTACATCCCTTCGCGCCGGAACAAGAATATTCTTCTCTACTGGTTATGTTGTTCTTTTCACCTGCATGGGGATAGTTTGGATTTTAAGACAGCGTTCTTGGTTTCTAAGCCCGACTGGGGCTTGAATTGTAATTTAATGATCCTTGTTTGTCCATCGTCGCTGTCCCTGAGCTCAGATGGCTTCGGCCTGGGTCTGGTCCTCAGCGTCGGCTTCAAAGAAACAGGGAGGGTTGATTGAAGGAGACCAGAAGGTACTTAGTTACAGACTTGAACTAAATCTCCCAAGGACTGGCAATCTGTCTTGCTGTTTACTCTTAACAACCTCTCATTTCAACCCTGATCTCATGCTGTATATCATAACTTTAATTTGCCAGCGCCGATGAAATAGACTCTTTATCTCTGCTTTAATTCTACTTAAGATAAATAGCCGTTCGTCTGCAGAGGAGGCAATAAAGGATTTGGAACTCCTGACAGTTATATGACTAATGCAGTCTTGCAGTGCCTGCCAGCTTCTGAGCTGGCAGTATTGCATTTCCAGCCAATATATCCATTTAGTTCACATATCACTGCATCTGCTTTGCTGTGTTTAACTTTACAGCGCCAGTACATCCATTCTATACCGCGCGCTCTGATTACATTCTTCTATAAGTTAAACATTTTTCCTGCCTTTTCGTCACACGCATCAGAGCGGACGCTGCGCGGCCGCCCGAGGCGTCAGAGTGGGTCGGCCTCTAGTGACATGGAGGTTAAAGGATGGCGGAGATGGTCAGTGTTTACGTGTGCTAATCAGCTGATTAGTTTACCCCCGTGTAAAGCCTTTAACTAGTCTACTATGGGTCATCAACTATGGGTAGGAGATTGGAAAAATTCAGGAAACATGTTTATGAGATTTGCATCGTACTTGACAGACTGTACGCAGTCGGGAATCAAACCTTATTTTTTTTTTCCCTTAATTTTCACCAAAGGCCTGGGAGAAAACCTGAGGTTTTAGCTTATGGGATGGCAACAGGGTTGATTTTCCTCTTGTGTCTCCATCAGTTAAGTTTAGATTTGTTCTTTTGTGACATCATTGTTTGGATTTACCCAAGTGACTTAAATTTGTCCAATGAGACACCAGTAGACCATCAGCTTTATGCCCCTGTGAGCTAGAATCACTGATTCGACCTACGTAGAGGTTGAATTAAAAAATGATGACGCAGAGTGATGTGGAAAACTGAAATGAGACGAACTTTTTAATAAAATTAGGTTAAAAAAAGAATTCTTCTTCCATTTTTTGCTTAAACCTCTGGATGGAGACTTTGTCCTTATTGTTCTTCCTGATCCTTTTACTCTATTTGGATTTTAAAAAAGCTCTGCTGCAGTGAACACTCTAGTGTGTGTGTGTGTGTGTGTGTGTGTGTGTGTTGGGGGTTGCGAGGCCAGCCTGGTCCCTGTTTCCCAGCCCAGGATGAATGGACTCTCCTCCATCATTGTTCAGGACAGCGTAGGAGCCGACTGAGGCTGGTGATGTTTGGGGGGGAGTAGCAGGGCCACTGAGGGGGGGCATGTAGGAGTTGTATTCTCCACCTCTGGCAGAGTTCAGGGGTCTTCCCCTCTTGCATCCATCTTACTGCCGTGTCTGTCAGGGTCGTGGATCCAGGATTGATTAAGACGTCAAAGATTTGACAGCTGGGGGCTGCGGTGTGTGTGAGCGTCTGGACTCGAGGTGGGCCAGGGTTGGCTTGGGTCTTCACTCAGGGCCAAGGCAAGAGAGGCGACTGGGGCACCGAGGGCCAAAGGGTGGAGGGCGGTGGGGGGCAGATCTGAGGATAGGGGTCTGTGTGTTTGCGTTTGGGATCCTTTTCCCTGTTATCCAGCTCCCATTGGGAACAGTAGGAAAGGGTTGAGGGTCAGGGTGTCTCCTCGCTCCTCATCTGGTGAGAGTGGTCCTACTGTTGGACGGGTTGTTGATGAGGTAATAAAGAGACGCACCACTGAGAACCAAATGTCATGGACGAAAGTTTATAAAAGAATTTCTTTTTTCCCTGATGTAAAAAATTTAAAATGTTAAAAACACCCTGAGTCACATGGTGTACATTAGGGTATGATGTCACAGCTTGGTAACAAAAACAAAAACATATATTTGATATTTTAGTTTGGTTTTATCTAGAGAAAAAAAAGTAAATTTTTACACAATTTTAGGATTTATATAAAATGTACACATCAATACATATAACAATATTAGGAGCAGAAAGATAATGTAAATTACTCTGTTATCTATTAGGGAAATGCGGACAATGCACGGAAAAGGCAGAACCAGAATAATAAAATAAATAAATAACATTTATTTGAGGCCCAGATTAAAAAGCCAAATGTGCCGCATCTGGCCCCCAGACCCTAGTTTGCCCATGTCTGCTTAAATTCAGTGTTCATTACAAAAGAAAAACAATATATAAAAAAATTAGTACAACACTGAACCAGAAGGAGACTTTGGATCAGGGTTTGGAACAAATCTATAAAATATTATTATAAATTCAACTTTCACATCAAAGTGGGGGCCGCAAATTGTCATTCCACGGGCCACACAGGGCCCACGGGCCGTGACTTTAAGACCCTTGCTCCAGACCATGTTTCCATGTCTCTGTTATTCTGGTTCTTTCCGTGGACAGCGTTAAATATGAAATTATTCTTATTTCACCAGGCGATTCTCTTCAGCCCTTTTTTCCCTCCTTCTCCTTCATTCCTTCAATATTCCATTTATTTATTTTTCCTCACTCTCTCCTCTCCCACTCCTCTTCTGTCATCTCCGTTCTCGTGGTTAGTGTTTGTCAGCCTGCCTCCGGTGGCAGCAGTAGGAAGTGGGCTGAATAATGAGATTACCGTCAGTGTTAGGAGGAAGACAGACCCTGTGTGGTGCTAGGGCACTGTCACCACTCATTATTTTCCCACTAACCAACAGGTAACACGCATGCACATACACACACAAGATGTCACACGTGTACGAATCCAGCAGGAACAAGCGGTAAACGGTGCCCGGGGCGATACATGGAGATCCATGCCAAAACAACAGCCCTCTGTTCGGTTCCAAGAACTGGGATCCAGCACCGACAGTGTGTCTTAATCTGCTTCATGGACTCGCGGCTCAGCCACTGCTTCTCTCAACAACTATACAACGACAAAACGTCAACCGTGAGCTGTCAGAAATATGGCTGTGTGTTTGCGTCGAAACAAAAATATAGGCTCAGTTGTTCCGGAAAAGTTTTTCAAAATTATTATTATTATTATTTTAAACTTAATAATAAACGTGAGAGTTGGGTCATGTTCTATGTCAGTGTTACCTAACCTTTTTTACCTCACGGACCCGTAAAATCTCTTGAACTATTTTCACGGACCGGTCGTTAAGTTGTGGCAGATAAATATCCCTTAATAAAGCTAAATTTCCAGAGTCTGAAAAAATTTCCTACCTATAAAATCTTCCTACCCAACTGTGCATGCACACAAGGATTTCTCAAGTGCACACAGCCTATAATTTTCTGCTACCAGACCGGTATTTTTTAAGGTTCAATGATACCTTCCTAATCAAATATAGTTGCATTATTGATGATGGAATCCTAGCCATTCTATTGGTCAGTTCTTTTGTTGATATGGGTATGGATCAAGTGGAAGTAATAGACAGATGGAGCCAAAAGGAAACATTATTTCTCTGCGGCCCGGCATCAATTCAACTATGTACCAGAACCGGCCCCCGGCCCTGTGGTTGGGAACCTATTATCATTCATCCTCCCTACAACATCTCTGATCTTAAATTCACAAAAAAAATCAAACAATTATGGCAAAAATGTCATGGATCATGTATCAGTCAAAGCTTAATACTATCAAAACACATGAAATTAGAATTATTAATTATGTTATTTTGCCAGTATATAAGGGCTACATATAGGGGGTGCCACTGTAGTACACAGTTCATATGATCTCATGGGCCAAATATACTTACAATGTGGGCCAACTTTGGCCCCCGGACCAGAGTTTGACACCTGGATGCTAGACTAACATTTCCATCAACATGGCTGAACCATGAAACTAAGAATTATGACTAAACAAACGCCGCTTACGCTGCAAAAATGGAGGGAAATTTGTCATAACATCTTTAAGTTTGGTGATTTTAATGTCAGACCTTATTTGTCTGAACAGAAATCCAAATATTGGATGATCATGAAAGAATCGAACCCCAGCTCACAGCTCCACCCAGTACTGAGGAGCGCTGAGTCCGACTGGTACCGCAGGACTGCTTAGGGAAAAAGCAGCTTAGGTCATTTACTCAAATACAGAGGCTCATTTATAAATATGTAGAGCAACAAGAACTGGACACGTTCACACTCAGAGCTGAGGAAAGTGCAGCAGAAAAAAGGAGAATTTACTCATCACTCTCTGCTCCACCACCACCAGAGCCTCATTTTGTGCTGCTGAATAGAGAGGAGAAAAGGGACGACGAGACGCACTGACAGAAAAGGACAAAATGTTTTATAGCCAATCCCCACCGTCCTTCCTTTCTTTCCCGTTGATATAATTGCTTAAACTTCCATTAGATTTTTCTATTCTGTATTAGTCCTCTCGACATTTTCTCTGCCTGGATGGATGGGTGGAGGCGGTGGAGGAGGCTGCCTCCGTGGGTAATTCACTCCATCATTAGCGGAGGTGCTGAAATGCTTTTCCTGGCCGGGCTGTCGTCCTGTCTCACTGTTAGTTCCCTTTTCAGTTGTGGACACTCATCACCTCCCCGTCTGTGTCCTCGTGCGGCTCAGTTAAAGGCAGGAAGCCACAGATGATAGAGTCTGACGGAGCTGATAAGAGCGTCGGCCTCACAACACTCTGGGCTCTGGGTACAGTGGGTACTGAATGAGACCATTGTGTTCTCCCTCCTTTAAGGAAGGAAAAGAAAAACTTTTTAGTTTTTTTTCTTTTTGGTAAAATGTGTTCTTTGTTGAATTTAGTTAACCCATGGTGACCTGGCTCTGGTAAATATGAACATCATGTGCGGTTAGTTAAAAATTAACAGGTCTGGTATGAGAAACTGAGGAAGAACTAGGTTAGATATCTTAAATCTAAGGCCTGGGGGCCAGATGTGGCCCTTTGGGCTTTTTTATGCTGCCTAACAAAGTTGCTAAGTTATGTTATTAAATACTTTTATCACTGTTTTTCTGCCTTTTCCTTGCGACGCTTGCATTTTCCTCAATAGGTGGCACAGAAGGCTTTCTGTCTATCTGTCTGTCTATGTAACCAACTGTCTGTCTGTCTATCTGTCTACCTACCTATCTATCTGGTTAGTGTTTCCTCCTCTTCTCTCCTCTTTCCTTTCCTGTCCTTCCTTCTCCTCTCGTTTCCACTGATCTAGTTTACTCTCTTATCTCCCCCTGTCCTCCCCCATCGCTGTCCTTTCCTCTTATTTTCTGTCCTTCTCTCGTCTCTCCTGTCCTCTTCTTTTGGTTCCTCTGCTCTCCTTTTTTAAAAAGCATCTCTCTTTGATGCCTGCGCTGGGAAGAGGGAGTGATTAAAGCAGTCAGCATGCAAATTAGCATGTCAAAAGGCCCTGAATCAATACCCCGGCTCTCTACCAACACAAACCTGCAGTCCTCTAACCCCCTACTCCTGCCCCTCTCCCACTATGTATATACCCCCCGCCATTCCTTCGGCTGCTCCCCCTCTTCTCCCTCCATTTTCTCCTGCTCTCCCTCAGTCTCCGTCGGCCCCTCATTTGCTTTCACTCACTTAAAACTTTTTTTTTCCCTCTCTCTTCCTTTAAAACCTCTGTTCTGAGAGGGAAAATGTGAGAGGAGGAAGCAGGTTTTGTCAAGAGAGATGGACGGATGTATGGGCAGAGAAAGACGGATAGCCAGTGAGAAAGCGAGGGAGAAGTGGATAGCGATCAAGAGGGCACGGATGGACTGGATTGGAGAGAGGTGTGTTATGAAAGAGAACCAGGGCCTCTGCCACTTTCTTTGTGCTGAAGGAGGCAGACGAGACCTCTCGCTCCGAGAACACAGGAGACCGAGATGGTTGGGTGGGAGGGCTGGGGAGGGGAGGCGTCAGTGAAATGGAACGAGATTTGGTCTCAGTCCGAAAGAGAGAAAAAACAGGTTTTTCTCCACTTCATCCGTGGCCTCGTCACAGCTTTGATGTGTGATGTATTTCTTGTGAAAACCTTGCGTCAGGATGGAATATCAGAACCATCGTCGACCCGGTGTTTATTCTGTGCGTGCGTCGCGACAGTCGTATCATGTGTTGCATCATAAACTTGTATTAACGCCGCTATCTAGTGGTGCGATCTGAGCTCTCAGACAATGCATCCCGGCGGCTCCGCAGATGGATGCCAGTTTCCCTCCCGCTATCTGACAATGGGAGTCTGATTGCAAACACCTTGGACATGTTTTATCTCCCCCTAACTCTTTCTGCCTGACGATTTAGCCCCCCCGCCCCGAAAAAAAAGGAGACGGGGAGGGTGGGGGGGGGGGGCGGGGGAGGGGAGGCGTCGGTGAAATGGAACGAGATTTGGTCTCAGTCCGAAAGAGAGAAAAAACAGGTTTTTCTCCACTTCATCCGTGGCCTCGTCACAGCTTTGATGTGTGATGTATTTCTTGCGAAAACCGCGCGTCAGGATGGAATATCAGAACCATCGTCGACCCGGTGTTTATTCTGTGCGTGCGTCGCGACAGTCGTATCATGTGTTGCATCATAAACTTGTATTAACGCCGCTATCTAGTGGTGCGATCTGAGCTCTCAGACAATGCATCCCGGCGGCTCCGCAGATGGATGCCAGTTTCCCTCCCGCTATCTGACAATGGGAGTCTGATTGCAAACACCTTGGACATGTTTTATCTCCCCCTAACTCTTTCTGCCTGACGATTTATACCCTGAGCTTCCTCCTCCCTCTGTCCCGCCGGGCTGATAGTAGGTGGTCCTTTCTTCCCCTGCTTTTTCATCATATGTTTACTGCAGGGGGGGTACCGGGTTCAGGGGCCAAATCAGAGGCTGGCGGACCGGCCAAGTTGTAATCAGTTGCACCGGGTTATGACAAAAAGCCCTGAAATAAAAGACGAGGTTTCGCAATCACGTTGGCCCCGACGGTTGACGCTGTGCCCATTTTAATGAGCTGAGAAACCCTCTGCTAATAACCGAGGTTGGAAAATCTTACACTGGGTTGAACCAAGTTGTCTTTATTTATATAAGGTTAGTTTTATAAGTAAAGGGATTAGGCAGCAGATTATGGGTCATAGACAAATTGATGATGAATTTTAGAACCAGGAGACGTGAAGGAGTGAAATTAATAAGGGTTACAGTAGCAAAACATCTGTCAGTGTGAGGAGGAGGGAGAATCTGAGGTATTTAAGTGTGGAGTAAGGCTGAATAATGTCTGGGATGATGGGATATTTCCAGATCCTTCAGTCTTCCCAGACTAATTCACAGTCAGATCAAATGAACAAGAGTCGGATCACCGATAAGAGAGTTGAAGGTCTGGGCTCATGAAATGCCAAGAGGAAAAATGGAGTTTGGATTTCTGAGTGTGTTTAAGTGGAAGTCATTTGTTTGGGGAGATTTCCAATCGAAGTGAGTTGATGACGGAACATCAGATATAAATACCGTCATCGTCAGCAAAGTGCTTTATAATTCTGGAGGACTTGGTTCTTAGGTTGTTTGTGTTTCTAAATGGAAAGATGTCAAAATCTTTTGTCCCCTTAAATTTCCCGAAAGAGTCTCTGATCTGTCTTTCCGGGTAAATAAATACTGTAGGGGGCGATTGGACTATTCCCCTTTTTTTGGCTGACTTTATGGCGCACTAAGATCTTGTTGCTCTCAATCTTTGTACAAATTTCCTGTATCTGCTCCCAGCACGGTCATTATCCAAGAGTTAGCGCAGGGCAACATGTTCCACGAGGTGATATAGATCTCTACAGGGAAAGATATGAAAATATCCTGTCAGGAAACTCTTAGGTTGTTCCCAACGTTGGGAAATGACTTGACACTTGTTGTCATTCCTATTCCTGGCAGCGGCCCAGGCCTCGTGCCTCTCGGTGACCGCATGGTCACGTGCACCAACAAGCAAACATACATTCGTAGGAGGCGCACTGAGGTGCAGCTCCTCTGCAGGAGAGCTGGAATGTAATATCGGGATGTGGAGGTCTCGCATGATTGTTGGGGAATCCGAAGCCGCTGATCTCCAGCCCAAGGCGGAGGTGTGTCCATGCTAGGGCACGTCTTGGGGATTAGAAACCTTGATCCTTCCTGATCCGCACCAAGCTGTCAAATACGGCTGGAAGAGGAGAGAGAAAGGAAAAAAAAAACATTCTGTTCCTTGGAAGACTGAGTGCACTAAGCGGAGGAATGTAAGACAAAAAGACAAAGACATGGACAGACAAAGAGGGCAGAAATAAAGGGAAGGAGAAGAGGAAAAAAGGAGACGTGTCTGTGTGGGGCAGACGGGAACAGACTGTCTTATGATTCCTGATGAACGACTGGAGGTGTGAGAGGTGAAGTGAGAGGTTATGAGCAGAGACGCCGATCGCTTTTTGAACAAGTCTAGTGAGGTTGTGTCAGGACCTCAGCTGCTGTGACTGATGTTACTGTCCATGTCTTTTGCCCGAGGGTTATGGACAGTTTGAGCTGAACGTACGAACGAGCGTTTACAGTAAAATCCAGGAACCTTGACCTGGTGTTTCTCCTCTGAATCCTTTGCTAACGATTTTGTTCTAGCAACTCCTTCATAGGAAAACGATACAGTTAGACGTAATGATTAAGAGCGCATTAGACTTTAAAAAGCCTCCTGGATGAGAAGTGAAATACCTTCAATCCCATAATCCCCAATGATACTCCTGAGGAAATAAGTAATAAATAATAAGGAAAAAACTTCTATCTATCAACTTCTTTTTCTCCTTCTAAGTTGTCCGTTTTTTAAGGGGTTGCCACAGCGAGGTTCACCTTTTTCATTTTGTTGTCTTGCATCTTTAATTTGGCTTGTGCCCCCTAGTGGCTGGGTCATTTTGGTCGTTTTAGCCTTCTCCACACTATCCTAGTGGGGAAATCCAGGTGTTGCAGGGAAAAAGGCAAGATTTATATAGTAATTTCAATCAATAATGTAATTTTGACACAAGTTTGACGAGTCGAATGACAAAATCCATAGTTGTCTGGGTTAAAATAGTTGTGGATTAATAGACAGTTACATAAAAATATCTCCTAATCTGAGCCCTGACTCAAAGTCTTGAAACATTTTTTTCAAAGGAAGGGGGGAAACCATGAGTGCGGGTCTCGTTTGAAGTTCTTTGACGCTGTTCAACCAAACTCGCAGATGTGTCAAAGGGGAAAGGAGACATTTAGATAAGAAGAGATAAGAAAAATAAAAGAGTATGTGTGACTAAGATGCAGAATTGTGAAAAAAAAAATGTCTGGGAAAGAAAAGCAACAGACAGAAGTCTGGCTCTCCTCCAGTCGAGCCCACACAACGGTTCGCGGCGCAATCACATCTCCGGCTTCTTCTTGTTTGCCTTGTCCCCATCATCGCTGCGCCTGCATGTCTGTCCTCACATCAAAGCTAAAAGACGAAAATGTTACACATTAGCAGAGTAACCCTGTCCAGGCAGCAGTCATTAACCCTGGGCTCCTCTTACACAGACCACCCCCCCATGCAAGGCCAGGTTCAACAAGCCTGGGGTTAGGGAGGGCACGGCCCACAGCCTGCAGCCCGGTCATAGGTGCAACAACAGAGGGACAACACACACACACAGTCCCCGTCGCAAACACACACTGTAAAACTAGAATAAGTAAACAAGCAATCAGATCCTCTAACATCTGTTTTGTCAAATAATTGTGTACATTTTTCTACTCAGTGCATTTCCTCCTTCAGGCAGGGAATCAAGAACAAATAACAAATTAAACATATAAATGTAAAAATAAACAAACTGCATTGACTGATGTCATGAAAGTCAAAGCATAAATAAATACATCAATATTAAATAACCATAGAAATGTAGTGTTTACTGCTGTGAAAATACGATAATTCACTGTTTCTGGGGACAAAACGCTGGATTGACGTCACGAACCTTAGCGACCCAAGTAATTGGACGGTTTTCATAAACCATTGACCATAACTGACCAATAATGAGAATATATTCTTGACCAGGTGATACATGAACACGTTTTAAACTAAAGTAAATAAACCAGAAAAAATGCAAACGCGAGACAACCCCCCAAAATCTCTTTTGACCCACCTATGGGTTGCGGACCAGTCTTTGGGAAACAATCCTCTAATCCGTTCTAATCCATTCACTATTACTCCCATATTAGTCCTTTTTTCAGCAATATACTAAAAATGGCTCTGCGTCCCAAATGGGGGCTGAGACCCACATGTTGGGAATCACAGCTCCAATGAATTACTGTAGAGTAGACCTTAAATATGCAACAGTGACAAATGGTTAACAATATTAGTGTAAAGGGATAAAAAAAATTATAATAAGTTTTTTGTTGGGTCGGCAGTGGTGGCCTAGTGGTTAAGGAAGAGGATTAGGGTCCACAGGGTTAGGGTTCGATTCCACCAGCAGAAGATTAATGAATAAATTAGTTTCTTGTTGATTTTTTATAGGATTTTTGGAAACGGGGAACATTGCTGATAAAAAAAATTGTTTGTATAAACCTCGTTCTGACCGAGTCATAGATTATAGATTATATTCCTACGGTCGCAGCCCCTTAAGAGACCGACACATAGCAAAGTCAGAGGAGACGAGAAGGAGCTGACATACTTTCAGGTCGCGGAGTGTTTCTCTTCCACGACGACACTGACCTTGTTACCACTGAGGGAGAGGGAGGGACAGAGAGGGGAGAGAGTGGTCCGCCGCGAGTGACATTGGCAGGGGGGAGAGGTTAAAGCAGCGACAGCCAGAGTGGAGAGCAACAGACCGTCAGTGGACTGACATGTGCTGTTGAAGAGTCAGTGACCCAGCAAAGGTTCTATGTATCCTGTCAAACTGCCCTCACACACACACACACACAATGCAAATACACAATGCTGCAAAACAGTTTTCTTTTCTCAGGGACGCGCAGACGTGCGCCGTCGTGCACGCAGGCACAAACGTGCACACACAATGGAAGGTGTTTCGCGGCCCCAGACAGGCTGTCGTCTGGGAGCTACATGCAGATTACCTAAACAAACAACCTAAAAATACCTTCCTTTTCACCCGTAAGTCGACCCTCTGGTGCCCCTCCTCGTACCCCTCCACGCTGGGACACACGGGGCTGATGTTAAACTTGCCCCTGAGAGCACAGGCAACTGGGTCATTAAAGTTTTCACTGGTTTTTGCGTATCCTGGTGTTGACAAATGAGACGACATGACTTTATATCTGACAGGAGCGAAATTGACCTGATTCTCAGCTTGTCCACAGACATTTCTGAACATTTCTGGGCGATTCACGTGACGTCAGGTGTATTACAAGCAAAAGTGTAGGCCGGGGGTTCTCAACTTCTGGGTCCCGGCCCGAAAGTGGTTCACAGACCTGCTCTGAATGGTTCGCAAACAGCAGCTCAAAAATCAGCTAAATGACGTGAATCTGCTGTTGAGCATGTGCAGGAAGTGCAGGAAACCATCGAAACTCAAGCGTCATTTGGACAAGTCCGGTAGAGAGTGGGTCGCGACTTCATGACAACAGGAAAAAGTGGGTCCCAGAGTGAGACCAGTTGAGAACCACTGGTGTTGGCTATGAATGTATTTGTATAAAATGCAGAAATCAAGAGTTTTTCAGTGTAAGCTCTTTGGAGATGGTTGCCTCTAGGGGAACTCTATGCAGATTTTTATCCTCTCCATAAAAGTAACCACTAACACAAGTCCATGAGGTTCCTCTAAATATGTTTACCGTGTTGTCTTGCTGTGAGACAACCTACAGATTCAGAAGAATAAACAGTGTTAAGGACTTTAGCTCGCAGGGACAGGGACGCCGCTGCTCCACAGCTGGTTTAGGTGCATTTGCGTCACTGAGGTAAATCCAAATAAAAGACATCAAACAGTGAAGTTACAAACTATTGTGGTTTACAGTTTACAACACCTGATTTTTTTCCCCCATAAGTCCTTTGGGGTTATAAAATGAACAAAGTAAAAAACAAAGTGAGGTCAAAGAACATTCTTAACTATATGTTTCACAGAAAAATGGAAAATAAATATTTTTAAAATCTACATTAAATTATTTCGTTCAACCTGTATTTAACCTTCAACAGAAACATACTATATTTTACATTTTAAATAGAAAAAATAAATGTGAGAATATTCAGCTGTGAATTTTCTTTATTTTAATTATAAAAATAGTAAAATCAAGGAATAATTCAAAGTACAACAAAATAAAGGTATTTCATTTTTTTTTGCAGTTTCTGGATAATTTATATTAGGTTTTGTCAATTCAATTTTGTATGTGTCTTACTGTACGACACGTGGTTCACCCTTGTTTACGGAATCGTAGGAACCCATGTAGATGACCTGCCTATTGCTTCCTCTTCCTGTCCTCGTCTCCTGTTTTGGTTTATATTGGTGGCTGTTCACTCAGCACATCCTCCCTCTTTCTGCCTCGTTCTCCTCCACAGGCTGCGACACCCATTGTTCGGCGGTGTGCGAGCCTCCGCGAGGGTGCCTTCAACCAGGCTACATTGACACGCTGAACCTGCGTCCCACCCTGACTCTTTCTCCGTTTCTCTTTTTTTATTTCATATTTTATTTGGAAAGCAGCCCCTTTATATCATAAACAATGTCAGGAAAGAATGTTAAATACATCGGCTGCAAAACACAAACACGTCTGAAAACAGGACTCCGGTCCCTAGAGACCGTGGAAACTGGACCACAACAATGCCTTTGCTGAGTGTGTTCAACTCCCTACGTCCTTGCTAGTTTGTCCTCTTTATTACATAAAACTTAGGTAAGGGATGCACTACAGTACAGTGGAGCCCCTAGAAGTAACTTTATTTCATTCTGCAGCAGCACTCAATAGTCGATTCCCTCGTATCTAGGTCGCCCCACCTAAAAATAGTATGTGATAAAAAAATTAACAAATTGTATGTATTCTTGTTGTAAAAATAGATAAAATGTCCACGCAAATATAGCTCAGTTGATTACCTTTTATGGGCAGTCGGTGGCTTAGTGGTTAAGGAAAAGGACTTGGGTCCGCAAGGCCCCCGGTTCGAATCCCCCATCCCCCTGAGCATGGTATCGTCCCCACACCCTGCTCCCTTCGCGCTAGCTGAGCTGGCTGCCCCTGCTCACTACAGTGATGGCTAAAATGAAAGGAAACCCCCCCCCCAAAAAAAAATACTTCCCAAAGGATACTCCCGAGGGATTAATAAAGTTCTATCAATCTATTTTAAATATGAAAAAATCTTGCTTAAGTTGATAAAATCATATGTTGGGAGCTCTTAGCTAGGGGCTCCGGTATATAAGCATTGAGCTTTTTGGGGAGGAAAGTATGGGGTTATCTGTTTGGGGTTTGCATGGAATAAAAGAGACATTTACACACGTCTGTGTTTCCGATCATAAATCTTTGTCTCTATCTAAATTAATTTAAGTCGTTTAACCACCTGCTGTGTGAATCTAAGAGTCACAAAACGCCCTGAGTGGCTTTGGCTCCGTGCCCTTCCCTGACTGTTGCCACCCTTGGCGGCACTGGCAAGGGTACAGAAGTGGAATCCGAGTGGCCCCCGCGCAGCCCAGCCAAGACAAACAGTAATTCACAAAACAAAGATAGATCTGTTTCTCCGTCCCTGTCCCCGAATCCCGACCTCTTCATCCAGGATTTAGGATTTATCAAGTTCCCTTTGCCTTCCCTCAACCTCCAGTGACCCATGGGTCTGGACTGTCCTTTGTCCATGCTAAAATGGACTGGGTGGAATACTGTAGATGATGGCGATATAACCATTGTATTAATATTCCTTTCTGGTCCAGTCTCGACAAATCAGGGAGGAAGTTTAAGCCTACGTGTTAATAACAACGTGGAGGCTGTGGTCCACAGGAAGTCCTCCCAACAATATTTCACCATTTTATCGGTTCTGCAACTAAACTGGAACAATGCACAGCACCAAGAATGTCTTGAAGGGAAAGTAAAAAAAAAAAAACGTGTTCCTTTGCAGACTCAGAAAAATGTGCTCCACAGTTTGTGATACATTGTAGCAGCAAAGAATGAAAATGTAAATCTGATTAGGTCGGATTCTCGTTCCTAAGGAATTCTTTAGCGGCTTTAATCAAATGAGAGACAACTTTCTGAACATCTTTAGCTCACAAATTGACCAAATTGTAGACATTAAACTAATAATCTGAACAAGATTAAATCAACAATTTTTGTGTGCTATGACGTCAAAAGGATTTTTGTTTTCTTTTGGCTCCAGTTCCGGGTACTAAATGTTTACAAAGTGAAATTTTCTTTCCAAAAGGAGAAATTTTAGCCTCTTTCTGTTTCAACCCTGGAATCTTCCCTAAACTCAACGACGATATAAATAATGGCATTCAATTTGTTGCAGTAAAGTCAAACGATCGGCGAAAAAATCAGACTGATGAATTGACGTAACATGACCTAGACGTTGCTTGTTTTTCTCTTCAACAGTAATTTTCGCAACATGTTTGTGCATCTGGTTCTTGTGCCGTTGTCGGATCAGACGTTTTAATTAGCCGGACCCCCTGGGTGACTTGCGTATGATGGATTGACGCCGCTGCAAATATACCAATAAATCATCCTAAGTTTTGGGTGACATTCTGTTGGCAGCCTTTGCCCTGGCTGTAGCGCCACACCGTTAACGGCTCCGCTCCACTGTCGCCTTTTGTTCTTGGCCTTCATTAGCGCCGGTGAAGACGTCAACCGAAATGTCACTTGTTTCTTACTTTCCCATGTTAAGAGACAGCACTGCTACAAGTACTGGACCTCTTCCGCCCTCGCCGGGTCAAGGTTGAGATGCCAGTCGAGTGTATATCATCAATCATAGTGATCGGTTTCGGTGGCCGTGTGTCCCTCATCCATCACTCTGATGGCTTTCGCTGGCCGGGTGTCTGCGTGACGCCGTCAGGGCCGGAGGTAATTAATAACCCACGGTGACAGAATTAATGAGTTAACCTGCTCCACTCTCCTGCTGTCCTGGTGACAGATGTTAATGGTCAGCAACTAGTTATCTATGTTAATATTTAAGTGACTCCGGTGTATTAGCGTGTTTGGTTGTTTGTCATCTCTGTACGAGCCTGTCAATTTCGGTAGTCGTCGACAGTAGCTACATGGAGTACATTATTGTACATTATGGTATTATTGGACATGACTGACAATCGACCTATAGAAGTGCTTCCTGGCAAATACTAATTAATACTTTTTTAATGAGGGCTTACATGGTAAAATTGAGATGTATAGAGAGGTATCAGAACCAGTGGTGAAACAAAGTCCTGGTAAAATGACCGCCTTCTCCAACAGGAGTCTTACCTGAACTGTTAAAAGTTAAAAGCAAAAAAAGGTTAAAAGAGACACAATGACAGAGGGATGTGGCAAAAAGACACAGCTGAATGGCGATGGCTGGAAGCTCAAGGTACAGGGGAGGAGGGGGAGACTCTCCTCGCCCCCGGGTCCTGAAAGTTGATCGCTGTGTTTGTTGAAAGAGCGGCTTTGTGAGGATGCCTCTGACTGCTCTTCTGAAGAGCGCTCACTGTCTGTTATGACTAAGAAAGAGTGGCCGAGTTTTCATCACCCAAGGAAGATAAAGCGAAGCCTTGAAAGGAGAGAAAATGCTTCAGTTTGAAGTTAATTCTTTTTTTGATTACAAGAGAGCCGATTGTTCTGCCTGGGCAGGCCCGGTTATTGTGTGCCGTGTGCTGGGTGTTGTATTCCTGGGCTTTTTAGATGGCTATTGTAGCGCTCTCATGCTCTCATGCTTTCAGCCTCCAGAGTATTGGATACTTTTGTTTTGTGGGTTTTCAGAATAGCTTGCCTATCAGGCTTTCCTGATGCGGGTCACTCAAGGTGGGCTAAAGTGGGAGGCTTAGAACGTGTGGGTAGACGTGGTTGAATTTAGTTGCGTTGTGGGCGAGCGTGTGTCCTTGTTTCCCAGCCCAGTGTGTAGGCTGTTGGCGCTGGGAGGAGAATGTAGGCAGGTTTTCACTAGTTTGCATGTGGGTAGTTATCATTGTTACGTTTGCTTTTGTGCGCTCTTTCTCCTCGCTGCAGAGGCTGCGTCGACACTTTGGTACTTACCTTCCTGTGGTGCGACCAATTTAGAGAGTAAATCCCCAACACATGGACTAAACTACTCATTAACTCCCTCAATCCTTCCCCTCCACCCTTGTTGCACCCGTTACTCCCAATCTGCTTCAGCTTAGAGACAAGCAGGATGTGGACGGGTAGGGGAACGACAGACAAAGGGGGGGAGGACTAAAGCCAGAGAGGAGTATTCAATAAGTGAAAGAGCTGCCAGGGGAGAAAAGGAGGGAAGAATGCAGTGTCCCGGTCTATGAGGGATTCTATTTTTTTGGTCCGTCCAGAGCAGGACAGTAAGTCACCAGTCCCTTTGTTTACCTCTGATCTCCTGGCTGAGGGATCTGGCACCTGACAGACCTCTCACTGTTCCAACGGAGGCCTGTTGAGAGAAGGCCTGACGAAGAGGGACACAGAGGTAGAGGTCACATCCACGTTACTCCCTCATTTCAATATCCCGACTGCTCAGTCACGAACAACCATAGATTCCCATACTACTTTACATTAATATTAAGACAACAAGTGTGTCTTTCCTCCTTTGTCTTGTCCCTTCTTTCAGGCCTTGCCAGAGCGAATCAACATTCTATATCTCTACCTGTCCATCTTCTACTCTAACTCCAACTACCTCCATGTCCATTCACCCCTGTAATCAAGACAGATTGAAACATAAGGGGTTCTTCTTTAAATTAATCAAATATTTTTGTAATTTTACTTCAACCACATCGTTGAGGAAATGCTTTTTTGGGCTTTTGAAAGTAACCCTCAGTAAATCTCACTAAATATAAATATATATATATTGGTAACCAACATCAACTTTTCAAAACATTATTTCTGGCTACAAGATCTGCTACGACCCAGAGGACTGACGTCCACATTAATCATGAGTTGCCCATGCTATCAACACTATTGACTAATGTGTATGCCTGTAAATACAATCCCTTTTTTTTATAAATATATATTTATACATTTTTATTTGAAACATGTACTCTGACCATTGCCAAAAGCTGCAGGAAACTGGGCCAAACAATACAGTAGCCGTGGAAAGTTATGGGATGAAGCGATCTGGGAAAGAAGCGGAAAAATAGGGTGAGACTTTTAAGTGAGGATTTGATGAGATCTTCCCGGAGCAAAACCGTCAAAAACTAAATACATGTGTGTTCATGTGTGTGTGACTGTACTGAGGTCTGGCCTGGACGGTGATAAATCCAGAAAGTCTTAGGGGAGATTCTTCAGTAAAGCCATGGTTTCTCAGACCACCCACTTCTGTGGTCTCTGCCCTCACACACACACACACACACACACACACCCAGACCGTACTAATAAGAAACAAACTCTTTGGCAGTACTTTGATATTTCACCGTTTCCTTGCGACTTCTTCAAGGCATCGGCGGATGAAAACAACGTCATACTCTGACATCATAATTTCAGTCTTTTTTTAATTACAGATCAAAATGCCTGTTGTAGCAAACAGGGGTTTGGTGAAAGAACTGTGGGACAACCACTAGGGGGCGGGGTCTGAGGTCAGCCCTGGACAGCTTTAATAATTGATGAGCGCAAAACTCATCAACTGTGCACAGTTTGAAGTAAAGGCCTGTTCTTAGACTCCGTCTCTTTAAAGAGGATCAGACTCATCGGCTGTGAAGCCAAGGACTCAATTAACTCTCCCTCCAGTTCTGAGGGAGGGGGCGTGGTCTCAAACAGCTGTTTGACCCCGCTTTCAACTCTGGACTCTTTCCTGGTCAGCGCACATGTACAAACCCTGGCAGCGACCAGGAGCGGTCACAACCTTTTAAACAATACCCCCCAATTTTTGTGTCTTCTGGCTGTAGTGATTGGGACTGAGACACTGAAGGACTGAGAGTCCCAGAGATAGAGAGATAACTCCCAGCACCTCCGGACTAATCTCCCTTCCTTTCTTTAGCAATTGTGTTGAAAGAAGCGTAGGCTTTTGGCACCCCTGCAGCCACGATCAAAGAGGCCCTTAGATTGGTGTTAGTGAGCGAAGCTGCAAGGATTTAGCCTCCTGATTAAGTTAAGTGGGGACGGGCCGAAGAATGGCCCAGCAGGTAACAGCTAGTCTGACCAGGTTAATGCCGCGCTGTGGCGGCAACTAATCCTGTTGCTCCTGACGAACGTCTGCAGGGCAGGGCAGAGATTCTGACTTTATCGTCCATCCAGGGGAGGGATTTCCCAGAACTTCGGAGTGTTTGCGGAGTTCCTCTACTGTTTGTACATGTCATCTCGTCACATGGTTTGTGGAATGTTTGTTTTCGTTGGAAGACGGCGCTCCTCTGAACTGCGCTGCCTGTTCGCCTAAGCACTGGTTTGATCTCCAGAGCTGCGCAGACATGTGGGAGTTTGTTTGTGTGACTTCCCCTTTGTACGTAAGGATCCCTGATGTATTTATGACTGTGGCATTAAAATGACTGCCTTCAGACACCAGTTACGGTGCATGTGTATGAGAAGCAAACTGCTGGAGAATTCAGCTGGAGCGCAGACGACTCGTCTTCTGCAGACTGAAACCTGACTGTCTGATTAAAACTTGCTCAATCCCCAAACCTCCAACCTTAACGTGATTTGCTCCACGCTGCCAATTCACGTTGACTGACAGCTCATTTGGTCCAATCGCTGTAGCAACAGTGCGCGCCACACCTCACGCAGAATTGTTCCTTTGTCCTAACCTTCTCGATCAGCACTCGGGGAGTGAAATCTTAACCTGTTCAGCTTCTCCTGCAATTACAGAAATGGATAGGTGAAGGAGAAACTACACGAAAGACGAGCCCTCCAATCAAAACGTCACTCAGATGGTAGGCCAGCTATGTCAGGAGTAGGAAAAAAGTTTCAGACCTAAGTGTCTACGTTTCTCCTTTCGACTCCCGCAGAGTAAAACCAGTCCTGTGAGACTGACAAAGCTACTGCTGTTGCCAAAAGTGGTGGCATTTTGTTTGTTAAATGGTCTGAGATGCCGTAGGTTCTGGTTTCACTCCAGTTCTTCCAGACCTTTCAGTGAGAGCGCTGGTTGACTTGGTGTGAAAAAAAAAAGAAGCCATCTGCAGTTACCTGATCTTCTGTTTTTCTCTTGACTTGAACTGCGTTTCTGGAATGTTTTCTGAGCGAGGACAAGGGTAAAAGTGTCAAAGACGGAAAATAAGACAGGGAAAAAAAGGGCAAGATAAAGAAAAGTCCCCTCAGGACACAATGTTGTTTTCTTGTTGCTAATTAGTGAAAATTAGAGGTGACATAAATCATTCTCTGCTGTAAAACATCAGTTTGAAGCCAAGTGTGTGTAATGAGACAATCATCTCTCATTATCTAAATGTTAACAATATACTTCATAAAACCGGTGTGTCTGCTGCATGGCCTTTCGATGACACTCTGAAAAAAAAAAAGTCGATAATGTCAATGTTGTTCTTGTTTTAAGTCTTCAGACAGGTGTTTCTTCCTGATCCTTTGTTGTTTTCTGCTTAATTATTTACCTGCATCATGTAGGGGAGCAGACAACAGACTGTTGTTATTTACTGTTTATATTTAACCCATCAGTTGAGTGAAACACCTGTCTGTTTTAGTTTATTTCTCGTCTTTACCGTTGCAGCACAGATGGCTGATTTGCGTCTTGTATTTTTCTCTTTAACCCTGGACTGTTTGTATTATTCCATCGTGTGACGTCATCACCGTAGGAGTTGGACAGTATTCAGAGTTTGACATGTTGACGCTTTGTCCTGGTTTTCTCAGGGTATTACCACAAGTTATGATGACATCACCGGGCTCGGATTAAAGCACGAAAATGCATGAATAATAGACCAGAGCAGAATGTAATAATACAGTGTATCACATATTAGGGCGTGTCATCACAATCTCACTTTCACTATTGGCTCCGGTCTGGTGAGATTCACAGTTTTGGTCGTTTTTTTATTAGACAACTATTCCCAGTTGACGGAGCAACAAATAAAATGTTGGGTTTATATCCTTGATATCTTCATCATTGCGTGAAGGGACATCCGTTATCAAACATTCCGAATATCCAGTTGTGCCGATATCACCCTAAAACTGATTCTACTGTGCGATTCCAGGTATTGTATTGAATTGGATTTTCTTTGGCTGAGGAAACTGTCCACTAACATTCATACTTCTTCTCCTGCTTCTCCGTTGCTGGGTCGCAGGGCACCTGGTGCCACCCAAATTGTATTGCACCATGTTGTGAGCCTTCCTGTCGGTGGTGAGCCCACAAGGAGTTATGTGGGTCCCAAGTCTGCCTCCTTAACCACTAGGACACTTTCATTCTTTCCGATATGACATAATTATACCACCTGTCTTATTGGACAACCCTAGTATTGGGGTTTTGATCAGGGGTTGCCAGTCCTTCGTCGAGGGGCCGGTAGTGGGCTGGTTCACTAACAGCTGATCTAGGCAGACCATTCCTAGGTACAGAAACTGCCAGGAAACAATGTAGAAAAGGGGCAGTTGGTGGCCTAGTGGTTGAGGAAACGGACTTGGGTCTGTAAGGCCTTCGGTTCGAATCCCCCTACTGCAAAGACAATTCGCTCAGGTGCCCACTGCTCCCCGGGCGCTGGCTCAGCTGGCTGCACCCTGCTCACTACAGTTATGGGTAAAAACTCTAAAAAGTTGACCAGAGTTTTCACTTCTGTTCTTCTGTGTTCTTTTCTTTACAGCCTGTAAGATCGGCTACTACCGAGCTCTGGCCACCGACGGCTCCTGCTCCAAGTGTCCGCTCCACAGTTACTCGGTCAGGGAAGGCTCCACTTCCTGCGTCTGTGACAAGGGATACTTCCGCTCGGAGACAGACCCGGCATCCATGCCCTGCACTCGTAAGTGGACCCACATGCAGCAGTGCAACAAACATATCAGGCAACGGTTTACATTGATTTGTAAACAGGTCCATTTTCTTCTACCACACACACACGCAGACACACACATGCGGTCTCCACCCTTTGACATGAGACCTGAAATTGCATCCTCACACGCAGAGTGCAGGCTGCGGCTGGTTTAATCAGCGTCTAATAATTCCAGGTGGTACTTAGTGAGTCACGGCGACACAGAGCTAATAAGGGTATTAAACCTCCGCATCCCAGACAGGGCAGGAAGGGAACAATGGAGGCAGAGACACGGAGATTAAAAATGGAACAGGCTGCGAGAAAAAAAGGCGGAAAGAGATAGAATGCTGAAACGATTTAAGTCAAATAAATAAGGGCTTAGGTGCCAGTAAAAAAGAGCAGGAAATTACCGAGGCGGGAGAAGAGAAGGGAAGATGCTCCGCTGTATTTCTCAGTGCCGGTGTTGACTTTTCTGGATCTGACTGGGTGAGTCAAACCCTGATGAATATGGTTCTTCCTAACCCCAGGCCCCCGGATCACCAAAACTTCCACAACAAACAGAGTCTGCAATCCTGCAGCGTAGTGACGCATCATCGGTTTTGGTTCCTCTCTGGTTTAATAGGCACTGGCAGAAATGAAGAAAAAGGGCAGGAAGAAAAGGCCGACGCAGTTTTTATCAGAAATTTACAGCAGTTGTTCCTTTTTATCAGGCAGTTTGGAAGAAAATACATAAAAATAATTAATAATAGGAATAAAATCCCAAATTTCCCTTTGGGATCAATAGCGTATTTTAAAGTGAATGGAGTGAAGCATGTGGGATCATTTGTCATAGAGAAATATAAATAGCTTTAACATCTGTTAGAGTGATCAGTTCTGGACCACAGTGGAGGACAGATAATACACTGGGATCGACTGTGGAATTTAGTCAAATTAAACGTCAGTCAGTGTTTATTTGGGTTGGATTTCCTGTTAAAAAATAAAGGTAAATTAATACAAAATAGATTTATGTATTATATTGATGGGCAATGCATTTAATGAAATAAAAACGTTTTTTAAAATGATTTTACAATTACTGCTGCCATGTTAAGCCTGATTTTCTACATTTTTTTATTAAATTGAAATTTTATTTTTATTTTTTCTGTTATTTTTACACATGTGCAGTGAATATTATTATATAATATTGTTATAATCTGTATTTTTAACCCAATTACATTAAAAAAAATCCAGTAAACACGTTAACAAATGCTCACTTTTCCATCTACTGAGAGGTATTTTTTTTATTTTTATATTTTTTTATTTTACTAGAAATAATTCAGATAAAATGCGTACGGAGAAATAAAACTACAGTACAGTTATGGCCTATGAAAATAATTCAGTGCTTCTCTGGTCCTGTCTTTATTGCTAATTATTTTTTATATGCTCTGCTTTTTAATTAAAAGTGATAAGCCCACAGATTATTCACATATATAAAAAGAAAATAGCCAAAGTGGCCCTGGATGTTTGGGAACATCATCATAATGTATTGAGTTACAACCACAGATTTAATGGAAGGGACTGGAGCTCATCCCCATTGTCCCGTTAGTCACTCTGGCATGTGAGCCACGCTGCTGCAGCAACAGCTGTCAAAGCTCATTACTGGGCCGGGTTTATTGGACCTCGCGCTGCTGCTTTTCTGCTCCGCTCTGAGGAAGTGAACATTAGCCGGACTCTCTCAGCAATCCTCGTCAGCTGGTCAACATCTGATCTCTGACCGTTCACCCCGTCCGTCGTCTGCTGTTACCCTTCTCCGTGCATATTTCCCAGCTCCTCTCCCTCACGTCGCAGCTCTGTAATTACACCCGTCACTCACACGGCCCTCGCGCATTTCACTTTTTTGTTCGCTGCATCTCTCTCCATATCTGAAAAAACCAACCGGGAGTCACGGACGAAAGAGGAAACCTCGCCGTGGAAGCTGTTTCCCAGTTGGACCTGCTCATTATGACGCTGGGAAGCAGCCAGAGTCTATTGTGATTGGAGAACGTGCGTGTGTGGGTTTGAGGAAGTTGAAAAGTAAAACTAACATATATTTCAATAGGAATTTGTTCCTCTGTTTCACTGGCTGTTTTTCCTCCGTTTCTGCTGGACGTTATCGGCCGCAACAGCCGCACGTGACACCGTGCAAGTTTTTCTGCCTGACGCGCACCTTGCATCAATTTGCGTGAATAGCCTGGCGCTGGAAAAGAGTTTCACAAAGTTGTTTTTTTTTTTCAACATTACACATAAATTGCCTTTTTTGCTCCAACCTCTGACAGCCTCCGATGGTTCGTTTTTTTATGTTCCCATCATACTTTTCTATTCCCCGACTCGTCTCCATTGTTCTCGCTGCCTGTTTCATCTTACTTCGTGGTGTTGTTACTTTCATAAACTCAGCAGCGCTCGCCAAGATTGTCACATCTCCCAAGACCCATAAACAAGAGTGACAGAATTGACCTTTTCGCATGAAGTCATCGGCAGACGTTTCATATAACCTCCAGTATTTTAGCTCATTCCTCCAGTTTACGGCTTTAGCAGACCAAGCATTCTGGGTCAGAATTGTTAAAACATCTAAATGTAAGTGAATAATAAAATGCATACATAAGCTGATGGAGCAGTAATGAGGACCAGCACAGACACCCACGAGACCTGCTCTCTCTGCTCTGTTCACTTCGTACAGGGGAGGTTTTTCTCCATTTGGGGATTTCAGCTGCCTCTTGATGTGATTGTCAGATTTTCCTGCAGTTTCTTCCACTCCGTTCGGTGGAGAGGCTGACGGGGAAGGGAGGGGTGAGGGTTTGAATGCAGCACAGGTGAGCTGGGTTCGTGGGCTGAATGAATCCCAGCCGGATGGTAATGGTAGGGTCGACGCTCTGTCTAATTTCTGTCTGCCCGCCGCTCTGGCCCGGTGCAGCACTCAGCTAACAATTACTAATGAAAACAGACATAAAGAAAAAGAGACAGGGAGAGAGGAGAGGGATTGGGGGGGTGAGAGAGGTATAGAACCAGGGAGCATACAGACAGAAGGGAAAAAATGGAGAATGTTAGTGGAGTAAATTGAGAAAGACCAATTAAAAGTGGGAGGTGGAGGAGTGATGGAGGTGAAGGAACGAAAGAAAAACATCTTTTAGCAAATTGCACGGTTATAAATGTACGGGAAGAGAGTGGAGGAAAACCCCCCCCCCAAAAAAACAGTAGTTTGTCGTTTTATTCCCGGAGAAAGTTTTGACGGTTGACGACGGAGAGATTTCTAAATTTTTGGTGATGCACTGAGCTAATGGTGTATGAAAGATATCAGAGCATTGTGCTCCTTCCTCTTCCTGTGTCATTCCTCTCCCACTCCTAGGATTAATTATGGGGTGTCAGTCACAGCCGACGGCTCTCCCACGCTCCCTTGCTCCCACTGTTCATTCCGGGGGAGAAAGCGACAGGTACAGCCAAAGGTAGACTCTGTACGTATGGGCCGATGGAATGTGTTAAAGACGCTATAAAATCATAAACGTTTACAGCCCCGTTCAGTTAAATACACACTGACTTGTTTCCTCTTGTTGGAGGACGATGCCTCATCATAGGATGTGAAATCCAATTGGGAATAAAAAGATTCCAGTGGCTTCTGTGTTTAACCTGGTCCTCAACACACCTTGCTTTTCCAACGGCTACCACCACATTTCTTCATCCTTGTTCTAAAATCCATAAATTTTTTTTGGAAATGTCTGCATTTTACATTTCTCAGTCCCATTATTTTTAAAAACACAGCTGCGTTTGTGTTAATTTAGAAAAAAAAAAACCCAAGGCTGCATTAATACAGAAAAGACCAGGAGTTCTCCACTGGTTTGGAAAATATCTCCCTAACTTTAAAACACACAAGGAAACTCTGACTTGGACCTGGAATTAGGTGTTGGGACCTCAAGATCTTCATTAAAGGGTTCAAGTCTCTATCGAGAGAACTGACCAGCATAGAATCAGAGCAACGCGCAGAGAAACAAATAAGTTCCATAAAGATTTTGTGGAGGCACCAAGTATGAGGTTCATCCGGGAATCCAACAGTCACTCATGCTGCCCTACTATTGACAGACGTGTCTTGACGAACTCCAGAACAACCTTCATACTCGCTCAGCAGCAAGAGTTTAAGATATCGACGCCATCAATCCACAGACCTGTCAACACCTCCAGCTGAACCTGCTTCATTAAACATCGTGAATTAACATCTTTTCGCCACAGGGGCCTGAATCTGACACAAAGTCACGAAGTATAACTCACTAGAAGTTACAGTTGCTGGAAACTCACGAACAATCTGGCAGTGGTTGGCTTGGAGATTTACATATTCACAAATCTCCAGCTGCAGGAGCTGCAGGAGGCTGAGGTTGCACCAACTCTGAAAAGAAATGCCAGCATGATGTCAACTGAAGTCTCAACGGAAAGACTCTTTATCTTAACTTTCAGTTTTGATACTTCTGAGGAGCCGAGATCATTATGACTAAATTGGCCTGGAGATATTTCAAGGTTTCATTTGGTGATCATTGTCTGTAAAGACCCCTCCCCTGGATCCACAGATGATGTGCGTTCGCTCACTGACAAAAACCCCAGAGTCCGACAGGTTGTAATGGCCGAGCGGAAGACAAACGACAGGTTCCTCGACGGACAAAACTGCAGAGGGAGTTGGTGGAACTTGCTCACTTTGCTGATGAAGCCTCCGTTCTGATGAAGACTGATTGTAGCCACCTTTTTATAGAAACCTCATCTGTAACTGGCTTCCACCCTGTGAGAAGGGTGGGTGAGGTGGATGAGAGAGGGAGTCAGGAATAGTGGTCAGGGGAATGGAAGGGATGAGCGGGGAGGCGGCAGGGGAAGGAGGGACAGCGCTGTGTCAAAATGGTAAATGAGAATTTATTAATAGGCTTCATTGAGGAATGTGGCAGAGAGTTGAACGATGCCCACATTAGCACGGATACACACCGTGACGTTCTGTTGGAGACCTGGAGCTGTCGTCCCCGAACGAGATTGAAGGAATCATCATATGATTCCCATTGAGTTCTTCTTGGGATTACCTTGAGGTCATTGCTTTTTTCCTACTTGTGACTTGTCGAGGTCACTGCAATCACTTGAGTTTGGACAACTTTGGATGCAGGACTTTTTTGGTATCCAAATACTCCGTCTTCCAGTAAGCATGTCAGCAGATAAACAATTCTCTACCGCCAACGCATTTTATTCGGCTGTTGAAGGAATGGCACCGGAATTCATCCAAGGATTATCACGTCCTATTTCACATTCATAGGTTTTTAAGCCAGATAATCCACTTGCAAATGCCTTTTGTGTCTAATCAGCATATTCTACAGTTATTAGCTCTGAAATAATGGAAAGACAAAAGCACGTGAAAAAAATGCCAGATGTTCACATCTGTGATCGCTCATCCGACACACAGACGATCAGGGCCTGGAGAAGATGTCAGCTTTGACTGTAGTTAAAACATGGCGACCGTTGAAGATGGAACAACAAAACCAAACAGTAACATTTACAATGTCTGATGGGAAATATGGAAGTGCGCTCACTCTTCCTTGAGTGACTGGGTGCACTCGCCGCCTCACCCTGTCCCTTCACCCCGCTCTCTGTGAAATCACTCATTGTCACTCTCCTCCTCCAAAAATAACACTGATAATTAATTTCCGTTGTGAAATGAATCGTGTGCGTGGACCGACTGGCTTTCATATTTCACCCTACATCGATCCCCCGCCCCCAGCTAGCTCGCATGCGCTTCATTAGTCAGGGAGAGAAAGAGCAACGCGCAGAAAGAATGCAAGAGAGATTCCAGTCAATTACTGCCAATTCTGTTTGAAGACGCTGCAAAAAACACATTAATTACAATAGATCTGACATGCAAAGTGGAATTGATGAGTTTGCGTCACACCTCGGTGGAGCCGCTCCCGCGTACAAAACTCAGAGTTGGGTTTTTCACTTCAAAGCCCCAATGTAATAACAGGGTCCAAAGCAAACTTTCTCTAAAGTTCTTGAGTGTGTGCCATAAAGTCCCGCTGTTAGGACCCGGCTGCGGGCTCTAGGCCGTCTCCGGCTGATTCCACATGTGACTGGGAAAGAAATCTGCTGCCATATTGGGTTTCAGTTAACTTGCTGGATTAACTGGAGTGAAACTAGACCCTCCCTCACTGGTATGGACAGGACATTAAAACAGAATTTGAGAAGTCTCAGCCCTCAACCATGGGACGACCCACTCAATTATAGGTTCACATGTCCTTTAAACGTATGTATGGGGAAATGGTTTTCATGGTATATATTTTGTTGGAATAACAAACAGTTTTGGTGATTATGGGAAATTATTTTTAAGTGAGAAACCACCTGGACAACAAGAATAGATTACCGTATTTTTAGGTACCGGATTATAAGGTCAAAAGTCAATCTTGCTCAGACAGAATATCTCTCAACGCTGTTGAGTTGTAACAGATAAAATACAAAACAATACAGTCACTTTTTCCATCCTTTTCCTTAGGTCCTCCATCTGCGCCCATCCACCTCATCTCCAACGTGAACGAGACCTCTGTAAACCTGGAGTGGAGCCAGCCCCAGAACTCAGGAGGTCGCCAGGACCTGACGTACAACGTGGTGTGCAAACGCTGTGGCCCGGATGGCCGCCGATGTCAGCCCTGTGGCAACGGCGTCCACTTCAGCCCGCAGCAGCTGAGCCTCAAGGGGACCAGGGTGTCCATCAACGAGCTGCAGGCCCACACCAACTACACCTTCGAGGTGTGGGCGGTCAACGGTGTTTCACCTCAGAGCCCCGGGCCTGAGCAGGCGGTGTCAGTGACCGTCACCACCAACCAGGCGGGTGAGTTGATCAAACAGAATGGAGATAAGAGAGAAAAGAGATGGAGGCTATTGTCTGTCCCCATGGAAGAAGTTATTTCCTATCCCTATTAATTATATCAGAGCGAGTCCTAATGAGACGCTGCCAATGACATGTTGTCAAGAGCGATTTATGATTGGACTTCTCTTCACCCTGTTATTCAATGCAACAGCTCAATTATGGCATAAAGAGTCTGTTGTCTGGTCCAATGCTGCTTCATTAATGCATGTTCCTCTGTGTTAATGCACTTCATAGTTTATCGAGTTTGCTTCTGCCACTTGGTCTTCTTTCCATTGATCTTATCAATTATTCATGTTATTAGTACACACTGACAGATATTATTACTCAGCCTGCTGATGCGGCCGTCTCTGCGGCTGCGATGTTCAGTTCAGATTTGAATATGAGTGCAGATGTAAAGTGATGAGCGGATCCAGGGCACATGTTCATTAACCCCTTCTAAAGTTGTTTTTTTGTGAGAAACCGTGTGCACAAAGTATGTTTATCAGAGCTGGGAATAATTCAGATGAGGGCGGGGTGATTACCCAGGGGCAAATGATGGATTCTCTGCATTTGGAAACAATATTTCATTGGTTTTGCATAATTAGGCACGGGGAGCCCAGACTGAAGACAGGGGGCACTGTGCTATATTTAGCCCTTGAACTAATGAATTAGATGAGTTGTATTGATCTGTGCAAGCTTCATTACAAATGCTGCTGGATGGCGTGTGTTTTGTGTGCATGCGTGTAATTATGGAAGAAGAATACGCCAATGAATACAGCCTCTCCTCCAGAGCTGGAGAAGAGCCCTCCAGCCTGGGGTGGCGTTCACAACCTCCTGTTGTTTTGTCATTTGACCATTTTGTAGCTGGTTGTTGTGCAAATAGATTTTACTACCCGGGCTCTTTTCTCTTCATCTTTCCTCCTGCCCTCCTCTCATAGCCGATCATTACCTTGGTCGCCTTTATTGCCCTGCTCTTGGGTGGTAAGCCAAGTGCCCTTTTGTGTCTCTTTTTTTTATCGCTAATTTCCATTCCTGGGAAGAGAATACGGTGAATAGAGCTTGGACTGGCAATTTAAGGACACAGTGGCTTGATTTATCTGCGAAGGTCAGGAAGATGGAGATGAATGGAACTGCAGTCTGTGGGAGAGCGGTGTGTGCTGCCAGACAGGCATGTGTGGGAGCTGAAACGTAGCACACCCTTGAGTCGAGGCTGAGGACTCGTAAAGCATGTTCCTGCTCAAGCCCCTCCTACACACAGATCTCAGTATATTGCTAATAAAAGGGACAGTTAAGGTTTTTTGGTAGTGCACTAGTGTGAGATCACGGGAACCGCGACTTGGCCGCGGGCACCGTCATTGATGAGAAGCAGCCTGTGACTCGTCTGCTCCCCCTCTCTGCAGACATGAGTAAAGGTGGAGGATTTAGGAGAGAAGACTTTGTGCCAAAAGTCCCCTTTATTAAATTTACATGCGCCAAGGTCTAAGGTTTCAGGAGGAAGTTTATTCTGCATAGAAAAATATGTAATTTCACTTAATGACACAGGAGTTGGTGATCCACCATTGAAATCAACCATTTCTTTTCTATGGAGACTCTGAGCACTGCCGCCTAACTGTCAGAACAAGAACTGCTGTCCTAATTGAAAGAGGTCTTAGACTTGAGCAAATCCGGGGGTTGCAGGAGCGCCGTTGTACTCCGTAGGCTGAAGTCACAACCCTGAAAGGAATTCCGGCCATGATCTCAACTCTGAACACAAAGACTTCAGATATCATTTCACAGTTGTTGTCTCTAACAATATCCCCAGGATCAACTGTATTTGTTAAATAAAAGTGAGACGTGCTATGACGTAAATTTAGGAGATGCAGAGCTTGAGGTTGAAAAGCTGCCAAGGTTTTGACTTGGTGACCAGAATGGCTTGTTTGGGTTATGGTGGGACAGTTTGGAGATAAAGTTAGAGAGATGGGAAATCTTTTTGACATGTGCTGATCTGAGAGGATATTTCTTTTAACAAAAACTCAGCCAGAAATGCCAGGGAGAAAGAGATTCCACAGAAGATTTATGATTGTACAGGAAAATGACATTGAGATGGTAAGTGTAACAGTTGAGGAGGCAAAGGATTAGGGTGAGAGGAAGACAGATTAGCCATGGTGTCTTGAGAAGAGCGGGAGGAAGACAAAGAAGACGCGGTCATTTCTCACCTGGTCTCTGTTCTTGATATTTACCCCCAAACAAAACTATCATCCCATCATTTCTTGAGAAAATCCTCTCAGATAAGTTCCTCAACATAAATAATCCTACTGAGAATCCTGGGACAGTGAGTCGTCTGAAGTAACGTCCCCTGTATCTTAAACTTCAAGTCCACCGAGGCGTTAGAAAATTCCAGAGAGCACAATCTGCAAGCAAAAAAATAAGTAACCAAGTATGTTTTTACTCTCATGAAAGAAGCCATTTTACCATCAAACAATGGTTCTGTTAGTCTTACAGAGTGTGTGTGTGTGTGTGTATGCGTTCACATGTGTGTGTTGAAGAATAACTCTAGACTGATTGGATTTCTTACTGCTAATGCTCAGTAGGGGCTTTGGAAGATCTGGTTACAGCCCCTGGTAATCCGGCCAGTGATCTGTGGCAGTCCCCTCATCCAGACACTGTGGATTACCCATTTATTATGATGGATTTATTAGGATTTATTAATGCTGTGGAGAACACAGCCCCAACACCGCCTTTTCATAGGAGCTCAGATTTCAGCTGCACAGAAATAAGTGAGGTAGGTGAGGCAGGTGGGGAGGGAGAGTTATTGCACTTCTGCGTCAGAAGGGAATGGATGGAGTCGAATGCGGAGAGACCAAAATCAGAGGCGCAGTCTTGTCGATTGGTTGTGTACACATGGAGCGGAGAGCATCTGTGCGTCCGTACAAGGCTCTAAAAAAACAATTCCAGCGTCGTAAATCAGACGGGGTGTAACCCCTTCACCCGAGACGCATGAAGAAAAAGGAAGGGAGAGTGAGGGGAAGGGGAGTGAAGGGGGACGGCGGGGATGACCAAACTTTGAACTGACCTCTGGTTGTAAATGGACGTCTTTTTTCTCCTTTTATGGGATCAAGTGTGTGTGAATGCTGAGGGGGAGATTGAGAGAGAGAGGTAGGTGTTTATGACTCCGTCCACTTCACTTGGCGGGGGGACTGAGGGTGAATTAGTGCACGTGAGAGTATCTGTGTGTGGGCACGTATATCAGGACGGTTTCCCTCTCATCATTGGTGAACCATGTTGAAAAGCAGAGAGAAGAACTGTATAATGGGGGTCCAGCCGGGGTTGGACTATTTTGCCGATGGTAGCCATTTTCTCAATGTTCTAAAATCCGGCTAAAATCCCTTTCGGTCATTTTTTTTCTCCAGCAGCAGCGAAATTGAGTGATTTAAATGTGGAGAGCAGGCTCCAATCTGGCAACCACATGTGCACCGACCTCCTCTCTCATTGAATGTCAAGTTGTAATCGACTGCATATTGCCGGCACCAACCGCAGCCGTTCCTCGCAGCACAAATAGTTTGTGACAAACATGCTTGCAAGACAAACTCACTCACTCAACAATATGTTCCTTACATGAAAAAAAAAACAGCAATGAAGAAAGTTCCTGCAACGTTACCTTCTG
>JAFBJS010003335.1:15642-54823 GCA_016785265.1 Paraplagusia blochii | reverse complement strand
TTCCCGCTCTGCAGACCTTTATCAGGCTTTCTAGTCATGTTATTACTCAGTATTCATGTATGCAGCGACTACACCATGGAGACAAAGGACTCTGCAATCCTCTCAGTTGTCGGCATCATCTGGAGAAACAGAATCATGGAGCTTCAAGGAGGCTTGAGATGTCAATTCTCGGAAATCAACCCTTATTTCTGGACAAAAAAAAAAAAAAAAAAAACATAGTTAAAAAATAAAAAAAAAAAAAAAAAATAAAAAAAAAAAACCAATAATAATAATAATAAAAAGTTGTCACAGTAAATTATCAACAATATCCCAAGATTTTGCTATATTATACACATATTAATCTGTTCATTTTTATTAACATATTTATGTCAAGCAATTAAATATTTTACTATTTTACTGAAGAATTTAGTAAAACACTTGTAAAGCTGCATGAAAAAAATTAAAAAGTGTAAATTTCATAGGACAATTTTTACAAAAACAATTGGTTTACCTATTCTTAAACATGTGAGCATTTATTTACTTATGATCTCTTCTGAAACAGAGTGAAACTATAAAAGTCACACAGACTAGGGCAGATTATAGATGAAATTTAACAAAATTTGTGCGACGAAAAAATACACATTGTCTTTTTCACACATTTTCTGCTCAAAATGAAATTCCTTTGGTAGATAATTAGAACACTTTTAATCACTTGCTTTTTAGAGCATCTTTTTGCAGTAGAACTCAAATTTGATTGGCCACAAGAGAACAACTTGCGAATGAGATATTAGAATCAGAATTAGGAACCAGCAGGAAAAAAAGAAAAAAAAAATCTTCATCAGTTTTTTCTGTCTGAAGAGTGGATTATGTAAGATTAAGACTTGCGTCAGCGTCATAATTTCTTTAAGCTCGTCATTTACATGTAACAAGCCTTTTAATGTGGCCTCGACAGATTACTTATTTTGTCTCCCATGGTCGGACCTCAGAGGGGTCTCCTCAGAAGATCAGTCATCTTTATCCTCACTTAAGTTGAGGGGAAAATAAATACGCAACAAGAGGAGGGGAATGCAATTAAAATGCCATATCTGTCATCTTTGGAGAAAAGATTGATGGGGGGATTACCGCGGGGGAATGAAGCCCTGTAACCCCTCTAGGGTTTACTCTCTGGGCCGTAGGTTTCGGGGGTTCATCCCCAGGAGGACCTTCAAATTGGCTCGGGCTGCTGGGTATGATTGATCGGGGCGGGGGGCATACGAATGGCGGGCCATCAAATTGTTTAACGGAGGACCAACACATTAGGCCAACAGGATGACACAACCTTGGTGTAATCTATTTACTAAGAGATGTCTGCAATCCCATCCACAACCCTCCGGTCCCCCTTCCTGCTGCCTCTGAAACTCTATCTGTGGTGATGGGTTTGGATTCCAGGCCCGTTTGAACTCAATCTGTGGCTAAAAGCTGGGTCTTGCTAGCGTGAGCTCTGGGGGCCGGGCTCCCTGGAGCCCCTGGTCAAAGTGATGAGAATGTATATGGTGCCATAGATAATCCAATCGTGATCGGTGGACCACGAAGGCCTCATTAATCATCCCACTGTAATTTTTTAAAAGGCAGATGGTCTGGAGTGGGCAGAGTTACACTGTCTGTCAGGACCACAGGTCCATGACCAGGATTTCTGAACGTTCAGGAGCAGATGCCAACATGAGCTGGATATTTCAATCATGATATTTGGTTGAAGGTAAATGGACATTGAGTTTTTCTTTTGGAAAATGTTTCACCTCTTACTCACAGGATATAACTTCTGTTACTCTGTGAAGATTCTCATCCATCCAGGTTGTGATATCCAAGAATAGCTTTAGTTCTAAGCAACTGGACTTCTTCAGGTTTAAAAGATGTTTCATTCCTCAACTGAGGAACTCCGTCAGTGTCCAGTGAGTGGTCTAGAGGAGTAGAACTACTGGTGTTCCCTCTGACATCAACCAGAAACCAATGAAGTTCCTCATTTGAGGAATGAAACGTCTTTTAATTCCAAGAAGAAGTCAAGTTGCTGACAACTAAACCCTTTTTGAGTTCTGTGACTCCTCAGTTACAGTGAGAAATAAAGACCCCTTTTGGGTTGAGAGCTTTTTCAAAAAATCTCAATGTCCAGCTGCCAAACTAAACCATTTAACGTTGACCATGACTGGAATGACTGAGAACCTTCACGGACATGTGAAAACTGGAGAATTCCTGGAGGGATTTGGTCAAAGCCAGAAGCTGAGCTGTATGTACAGCATATTTGCTAAATCATCCAGTTGGTAGAGACATTTCCATTTGTCCTTATTATCTTTTCATTGTCCAAAAACACAATCAGTACACGCTATCCTCCCTGTTTTGCAACTCTATCTCTCCTACGCTGATGGATTTTCTTCGCAGCTGTGTGTTTTTTTTGTATGATCTAGGTTTATCTTGTCACATCCTCAGATTGAGGCTTGATTTGTGAATAGGTGCCACATTGACGGTAAAAGACGGCTTAAGGCCATTATGTCTGCTTTAACCTTCACATGTTAAAAGTGTGCAGATGCAGATAGAGCCTCTGTGTGAATTATGGCCTCATTATCAGCTGCAGGAGAAAAAGGCCTCAGATAAGATCGCCCACTGGAGGTTTAATGAAACTGAATTGATTTGCTCTCTTGACGAGACAAAAGCAGAACACGGTTAGCTTGTTTGGAGCTTTTTACAGCAGCTGTCGTGCATTTTTTTTTCTTTTTCCGTGCAACTTGGGAATCAGCAAAAAAAATAAGGTTTGATGTTATTTCAAAAAATGTGTAAAAGAACATTCGGAGATGCTTGCTTCAGCCAAGAGGAAATTGGTCCAGTTTTATGGATAACATTTATTTCTGGAGAAATAATAGTCTTAAAGAATATTGGTAGCACTGGGCTCCCATGCTGTGGAATGTTAGCTGTGTGGCCTTGCACTTTCACATGGAAAGCAAATTTAAAAACAAAATGGAAGTGGTTGCCTTGTGGCCTGGCCCAGTGTTTGGTTTCTCAGCCGGAGCAACGAGTGGGAGATTTAGAAAAGCAACATAAAAAAGACTGAGATTCATTCCATGGAAGAAAGTGATGGGGATGAAATGGAGACCATAAAAAAATGAATAAAAATGTTTTTTTTTTTCTTTTTCGTATCAGCTCCTTCTCCAGTGACCTCCATCCAGGCCAAGGACATCACTAGACACACCATCTCACTGGCCTGGCAGCCACCAGACAGAGCCAACGGAGTCATCTTGGAGTATGAAGTCAAGTATTATGAGAAGGTAATGACGGCTGAGAGAGGAGGACCAGAAGAAGCTTCACGTCATGGGTGGATGGGTGAATGGAAGGATGGATGGTAGGGAGGAAAGAAAGAAGAAAGGATGAATGGTTCGGTAGGTAGGTAGATAGGTAGGTTGATGGATGGGTGGATGGTAGGGAGGCAGGGTGGGAAGACGGAAGGAAGGAAGGGAGGACGGACGGATGGATGAGTGGATGGTACGGAGGGAGGGATGGAGAAAGGAAGGAAGGATGATAGAAGGATACATAGATGGATAGATAGGTAGCTTGGTGGGTGGATGGATGGATATAAATGGAGGATATAATGGGATATTAACTATTTTTATGAAATATGATATGAAGGTTGTTAGCACCAGAAAAACATTTCCCACCATCTGGCTTCTTATTTTACATTTCTATCTCAGTTACACTGTGAATATATAAATAGTGTTTGTTTTTCTGCCCAGTTTCTCAAACATGAGATGTAAGATGATACATTTAGAATATTTATTCATCCTTCTGATACAGTAAATCAAATGCTTTCCATTAGATAATACTTCTGTTTATAAGTTAAAGAGTATTAAAGAGTGTTTTTTTTTCAAGAAGTAACTAAAAGTTTTAATAGTAAAGTTCTGTCCAATCTAAGAGAACTCTCGCCCCAAGAGGACAGCAGATCTACCCAGAGCATTCTGTCAATTTCAGTCTGTTGATGAGATATTTTCCATCAAGGAATGCTATAAAACCCTTTTCTAAAGACTCAATGTTTTCTGCCCTCTTCAGGACCAGAATGAAAGGAGCTATCGGATCATAAAAACATCATCCAGGAACACGGAAATCAAGAGCCTGACCCCTCTGACCTCCTACGTCTTCCACGTTCGAGCTCGCACGGCGGCCGGCTACGGAGAATTCAGCGGCCCGTTCGAGTTCATGACCAACTCTGGTGAGTCCAACCTCAGCTGCTCTACTGTACTTGACTTAATGACATGAGAGCGGAGGCAGCGAGAGGCTCAGGGCCAGAGACATCATGCCTCATTCAGCGAAGCCCTGCAATGATAGCGTCATTTACGACTCCTTCACTTTCATTGTAGAGTCATTAATCAACATTGCTGTCAACTATAAGAGACAAACGATATTGTGCTCCGGCACCTGACTGGCAACTTGAGTAGCTTCCATTATTCAACGTGGAGTGTGTCTGGGCAACTGCAGTGGCCAAGTTCAACTTATATGGGTTTTTAAAGAATAATACTGTCTTTGACATTTCTGCTCGGAAGGTGCTGATAGCTGCTTTTTGCCTCTCATCGGCAGCCCTTAAATATGAGCCTCGAAAAGCCAAAAAATAAGCAGTTATTCTTTCCAGCGGACTCTGAAACTGAGAAGAAACCTCACCATAACGGCATCGGCATATTGCATGCTAGCAGATGATTTGTGATCACAGTTTTTAATAAGCCCCCCGAAAACTGCTGACCTGCCAGTCGGTCAGTAGTGCCACAAAGAAACCTGAGAACTTTAGATTTATTTAGATTTCAATGTTTCCAAGTGATTTTTTTTTCCAAGTATGGTATAAACTAAGATCTTTGGACACATTTAATCATGTCAGACTGAGTGGAATAAATACTTGTAAGTGCATGAAAGCTGGAGAAAATATTATCCAAACCCACATTGAATTGGGGTAGTGTTGGCCTAGTGGTTAAGGAACCGGAACGGGGTCTGGGAGGTACCAGGTTTGATTCCACCAACTGCTGGCTTACCACTGAGGTCCACTCTCTCCACTCACTGTCCCCCAGGTGCTCAAAGTGGTGAGCAGTGTGTGGGGGACGGTACCATGCTCAGGGCACCTCAGCGGTAACTTGGCGTTAGGGGGATTCAAACTGGGGGCCTTGCAGACCCAAGTCTGTTCCCTTAACCACTAGGCCACCAACTACCCTACTAGGGAAGTTGTATATATTTATACCAGGCATATATACTAAGACTCCAGTCTCCCAAACACCCAGCCGTTAGACTTATCCAACAATCGGTGGACTCTAAAATTGCTGGACAAATAATCTACACCTCAAAAACCTCAGCTGACACTTCAGGAACAAACAGGAAGGGCCCCACCTGAGCTAACAATGGCTGCCTTCTTTGTAATGTAAATAGAGCCAGTGGTGCATGGTAATGACACTGTCAAACTCTCACATGGTAATGGACCACCCCTGTCTGTGGAGTGGCCGTAGATGAGAGGCGCTGTAAAATGAAGAGGATGAAGAGTAAACAAGGGACGAAGTGTGGACGACACACAATTACCATAACCAGTCCTCTCTGTCCAAACTCTTTCCTAACACTTCCTCTCCCTCCCTGTCCCACTCTTCTCTGTGTCCACAGTCCCCGCCCCCATCATCGGCGACGGGACGAACTCCACAGTGCTCCTGGTGTCCGTGGTGGGCAGCGTCGTCCTCCTCATCATCCTGATCAGTGCGTTCGTCATCAGCCGCAGGTGAGCTTCAACTCCACCTTCTGCTCCTTGTCTCCCACTTGAGACATCTATTACTCAGCTCTGGAGAGAGTATCTGTCAGGAGACGGACGTTAAAAGACACAACACACACCAACAAGACAGCCGGCCAGACAGCCAGTCCAAGTTGCTCACATCATCCCGACTGATGACTCGCCACACTGGAGACATGATTGACAGCTCTGACAGCTGAAGAGATGCAATCAGTGACCCCCTCAGTGTCTGTCCTCTCCATCCGTCTTCTTCTGTCTCTCAACTTGTGGCTGTAATCCCGGCCGATAGTTATTTTCCCCTGCTGCGCCCCGCTTACTGCCATGATGGGGATGATTGAGGGTGAAAATAGGCGGAGGGCGGGTGGGGGGAGGAAGCCGGAGAGAGGGATGGGTGATACGATAAGCAAGCAACAAGAAGCGGAAAATGGAATACAGAGCAGGGCACGGAGAGAAAGAGGCATCAGGTGGATTTGCCGGTGACCCTATCTGGGGATGTTAACCAGGGAGCAGGACCAGGCATGGTAGCACAGATGGGATTACATGCAGATGGGACTGCAGCGCCTCACTGTGCATTCAGAGTGAGTTTATTAATTTCCTTTCGGAGATTATGGACAATATGGACATGATGTGAATTTTTGTGAATGGAATGTGCTTTTATTTGGGATTTTTAGGGATAGGGCCCGTTTATTTGGCCTTTTTTAAAATAAACTGAGCCCCAACAAGACAGATGAGATAGGTCCGCTCATTTCAAGCATGGCTCAGGATTTAGTGGTGGTTGACCTGTCCAAATGAATGGGTTTAATGCAGATTTCTTACATAAAGGACTGTGTAATAATGTCTTTGTGTCTCTATTTAAAACCAAATGGCTGTTTGTGTGTTTGTACGCTGATGTCAGGGAGGAAGTGGTGGAAGGTGGAGGCTGTTCCTCCGTTTGTGTGTGTGTGTGTGTGTGTGTGTCCTCATTTCCATGTGATTGCCTCACTCTTCAGCCAAGCAGGTGGTTGTCCCAGGCTCTTTATGTCCATGTGATGACCACTGTCATTGTGCGGCAGCGAGCGAGCTGCGATTGTGGGGAGGGACTGTAATCACGCAGCCGTTTACAGTCATTACACAGCCGCGGTGAAGACAATGTCATGCACATCTGGTCGGTTCCGCCGCTGACCCTTCGCATCAATACGTACGCGAGTGTGAGACCGCCTCAGGGATTCAGGATTCAGGAATGAAGTGCATCTCGGATTTATTTATAGCTTCTCTGCTCTTGCTCAGTGCCCTTGAGCAACAACAGTGCTGAAAGATACTGTATGTAATTGGATTTAAAGCCAAAGGTTTGAGGAGATAGAAAGGATTTTTACATTTGCCTACCTGCCAAAACAACTAACAATATTAATTTGTTATAATATAATTATCTGTCCATTTACCTGAGAATATAAGACATAAGATCAGATTTTACACTAATGTATGTCTTTGTATCATGGTTTGTTTATATGCAGGTAAAGCTGACAATTTTTTTTATTTGTTTTTGATGTTTCTGTTTAGTTGGACATTTTTGGATTAACTGCAAATAAAAAAAATATATATATTTACAATGACATTTTAAGATATTTACATAAAAAATCTCATGTCCTTCTAGGATTTTAATCACTCTGGGTTTCAGTTTGGAAAGCGCAGAGTCCATATTTTTGCAGATGCTTCTAGTTTGTGTTTTGGGCTTGTTTTGGTTTTAATAAAAAAATTCTTTAACAAGGAATTTTCAAGGTTTAAGGACTTTAGGGCATCATGGGTCTGGGGGCCAATCTTGAGTGAAGAAACCGGCTGATGCTTTTGGGTGATTTCAAAATATTTTGATCCTATTGATGTTGAGAAAAAAAGCGACTGGGGAAGAAATACACATTCCAAAATTTAGAGATAAAGGAAGACACAGCTGAGATGTTGGATGGATTGGAAAGACAGACTTGGACTGAGACCTGGAACCGACACACACCATTGTATTTGTTGGTCCAATCCTTATTAGACCCATTACCAGAGTAACTCCACAACTATTTCGTCTCTGATAGGCAGTTTCTGGAACTCTGGAACTGCAGCTTCTGGTTCCGTCAATGTTTATATTTCATACTGTATGTGTTTCTAATTTAGTTCTGGACGGTTTTGCTTATGCTTGTTTTGACCATTCTGCTCTTTTTCTCCCCCAGAAGAAGTAAGTACAGCAAGGCAAAGCAGGACTCTGATGAGGAGAAGCACTTACATCAAGGTACGTGTTAGCTAACACGCCGCCAACACACTGCGTAACTGAAAAAAATAATAATACCTGTGCTGTCAGGTGCGTTCCTGTGCATGCACTCTTAACCACAAATGAAGCCCATAAAACAGGAGGTGGGGGGAGAAAAACAAACTCTTTCATAGTCGATGCACTTGCATCCCAACACGCTCCAAACACCTCATTATCAAGTCAACGGCGATGTTATTTGCATCCCACAAAAAATGTCAAGTTAATGAACCCCGTCTTTATTGAAGTCAGCCACAGTAACATGAAAAGCAGCAGAGTCTGGAAGTGGAGTGAAGTGCGGTATGGAAAGAGGAGGGGAGGAGGAAAAGGAGAAGGAGGGGGGAGGAGAATTCACAGAGGAAGGCAGTGTAGCCTGTAGCATGATGGAAATAAAGAACAGATGGAGTTTTGTTGCCGGAATGAATTAACCTTCATTTTTACCCTCCTCTTTACCTTTTTTCTTTAACTTCCTTCCTTCCTTTCCTTCTTGCAAATGTCGCTTGGCAGGAGTGAGAATATACGTTGATCCTTTCACGTACGAAGACCCGAACCAGGCCGTCAGGGAATTCGCCAAAGAGATCGACGCCTCCTGTATCAAGATTGAGAAAGTCATTGGCATCGGTGAGGAACCGAACACACGCTGTGCTACATTTTCATGTGAAAAAATAAAATAAACTGAAAAAAAGAAAAATTCAACATTGAGAGTAACATTAGCTTTTTCTCCCAACACATGTGGCTTATTCATCTCGCAAAACATCAAATAATGACTGATGTTATCCCTCAGTACAAAAGACTACATGTGTGATGCGTTCATGAGATCACGTTTGCTCATTTGCGACATATGTAGGGCATATGCTACACATATCTCTTTATGTTTAAAAAGAAAAAACTGTGTTCTTAAGTATAAAACTAAAACATTAGAAAAATGTTCCTTTCTATTAAGATATTTGGAGTCTTACTCCTTGCTACTAGTACATAGTATAATCTTTCATATGTTCTTTGTGTGTGGTCTAGTTTGTAGACAGGTCAATACGCAAAAAAAAAAAAAAAGCCAGCTAAAGGCCTAAATACGTTATCATGGCTATTTCTGTGGCCAGAGAAGAAGACATCCAATGACCAAATAATAGAGATGGAATCAATAGCCATTACCCCTCACTCACTGCACCAGAAGGTTAGGAGTGGAGGGGCAGAGAGGGTTAACGGACCCCTGATCAATGTTGAGTGGACCCTGTCTAACCTACACACATGATCATAGTTAACCCATAGTGCCATTGCTAGCTGGTTACCCATACTGGATACCTGGATATCTTAAAACACAACTATATTTGCAAAAAAAAACAACTACGAACTGCAGAGCTACACCCCTCTAATCCCATCTATGAATATACCTAGTGCAAAATGTTGGAATAATAATAATACTAATAATAAATTGATTTTATACAGCGCCTTTCAAGTAACCCAAGGTCACTTCAGAATAACTGGAAGTCTGTGTCTCATGTTGCAGGAGAGTTTGGCGAGGTCTGCAGCGGACGCCTAAAGATGCCCGGCAAGAGAGAGATCTGTGTGGCCATCAAGACCCTGAAGGCCGGCTACACTGACAAACAGAGGAGGGACTTCCTTTCTGAGGCCAGCATCATGGGCCAGTTCGACCATCCCAACATTATTCACCTGGAAGGCGTGGTCACCAAATGTATGTGAAGCTTAATTTCATTCTACTCTAAGCTTATTTGAAAGGTACCATAACATAGGACATGAATATCACCAGTGCCCCCCATCGAACAGGTCAGAACCAAATTACACTGGTTGATGTATTGTCTCATAGGGAAAATACTCTAATAATACCATGCATTTTCATAGAAATATAATCTAACGACCTTGGTATTTTCGAATGAATAATTATCCTATATCAGGTTTAAATTCTGGGTTTTAACACCGGTCAGATTAACGCCCTCGCCAAACACCTCTATATCGCCTGGAGAAACATCCCGACCATGTTAACAGAAAGTGGACATTTGTTTCTGTCATCTCTTTCTCCCGCCAAAGAAATTGTAACCATAAATCATTACAAAGTACACCTGCGGTTTTCCTTGACAGGAAGTGTTAGGGCATGTAGGGACAAACATCAAACCTTTACTTGTCAAGGTGTGTGTTTGTGTTCCACAGCTAATACTGCCCTGAATACTTCTGTATACAGTAAATGTCCAACTGTATACATTTGTACTGCTGGTCATGGGGGTCCCCAGGTGGGCTTTGTCCAGATGGAAGGGGTCTAGCCTTGAATGGGGGAGGTGGGATAAGAGGTAGCTGGTCAGTTGGAGGGTCTAATGGGTCCAGGACAGGCCCTGCAGCACAGCACCCAGCTCATTAATCATGGTGACAGCCGTAAATGTGTTTGGGGTTAGGGAGTGATACCCTATCCCTCCTCTATCTGCTGCTGCTTGGCCAGAAAACACCAGCTAAATCTCCTTCCCTCTGCCCTTGGCTCTCACTTCTCCTTGTCTCCTACTTTTTACACCTTCCTGAAATGCTATATGCGAGTCTAAAATCAGTAGATGCATTAAGAAAGGGTCTTGTCGGGATTACACCAGGCCACTGACATAGTACTAAATATATTTGGAATAGTGAGCGTGGACAACCTTTGTTTCTTTCTCTAGAAATGCTCTGTTAAAATCCACCAGGGAATCAAGGGGTCATTCTTTAGCACTTAGCAAGTAGTGCGAGTTATAGTTTCCAGCAGAATTGAGAATGTTCCAGTAATCCGCTGAAGTATTTCTTGATGCCCATAAGAGGTACTAACCATAGAACGCCTTGTCACCTCGGTGGAGTCTGTTGTTACTAAAATGCAAGCATGTGCAAAGATCACCTTATCTTAATCTCAGGTTAGACAGATGACTTTCCTAAATGTGTTGCGACACAGTAGCCTATCAGTTCTAGATACTACCGTCTCTGTCTCGTGGATCCAGTGCACACATGCACTGATAGACCTGAACAGCGGTTACTAAACTCAGCCGGAGATGAAATTTAAAAAAGCAGCAGGCCCAGAACTGCTTATCATCTATCACACCTCTCACTCTGGGTGCCTGACCTCCTAAACCTCTGAGCAGAACCGATCAAGACTGCCTGGAAAGGCCGACAGCTGATCGGGAACAACGGAAAGAAATTGGACTCTGCCGGCAGCAAAGGTCCAAATAGAGACATGGCAAGGAAGAGACAGGAAGGCGGTTAAATGCTGATGGATTATAGAGTAAAGACGACGGAACAACAGTGAGAATGACAGCAGGGAAGCAACAGGGTTGGTAGAACTGCTGAAGCAATGGTTGAAGTAAAAGTACACGGAATGAGATACAGTTGCTGTGATGTGAGACGTATGCAGGACGGTGAGCTAAACTAAGGAGGACAGATCAACTGCCACGCCACCTCTTTCCACTCTTACTTAGAGAGCTTGACACAAGGTTTGGGCAAATTAGTCCTCCGCACTTGAGTGTGTCAGTAGAATCTATTAAAAGTCCATTATTTGAATTGCACTGACATTGCAATCTCCATTACAATCACAACGTTAAAAGGAATTCTCAATCAGCCTTCAGTTTGCTGGCATGTCCAACACAGCCAATTAACCCTTATCAATTATAGATAGACTCCAAATAGGCACAAAACGCAGGAATAGGCAAAAAAACCTTTCTCTAGTAATGTAGGCTAGCAGCCTTTAATTGGCAGCTTCTTTCAGATGGATGAATTATACCAAACTATTGATTTAAAACAAGTATGAGTTTATGTTCATTGCAAAAATCTCTCTATACTAATCAGAGCTTGTCCACCACTAAGACTAAAGAGATCATTTGCCAAATGGTTTTGCAATATTGAGCCCCTATTAAGTTTCCCCCCTTCCCCTGTTTTGTTGGCAGGTGATAATCGCCCCTCTGGAGGGGCCCTGGCCCAGAGTTCATTGCCAAAGGCAGCCAGGCGTATTCAGTAAACAAAAAATTAGCATGCAAATAGCATGGGAGGAAAAAGGCAGGGCTGAGAAGGTGAGAGTTTAAGGTCACAGGGCAGACGATCCTCAAGCTTGATTGGGGAGCTGTCAATCATCAGCATCTTTTGGACAGAGACGTTCAACAAAGGGCTGAAAAAGAGGGCCTCCAACCACTCTCCCCCCAACTTTTGTTGCACTTCCTCTTTTTGAGGTGATGGTGGGGTGCCTTGTCATAACTGAAGAACCAGTCACGTACTAGTTTAGTCAAAGACCGATGACTTCCTGGTAGGGTGATAGTCTTGCTTCACAGCAGATAACTTGAAAATGTCGTCCCAACCTCACAGCTCGGCTGGCACCAGCCCTCCTCTCTTCTGCTGTTCCAAACTAGACATTTTCACTAGGTTCCCTGGAGGCATTAGGTTGCAGTCAGCAGTTCTCATCAGCACAATAAGCTTTTAAATCCACCTTAACTGTGCCACTTCAAATGGAACACAAAGTACAGTGCAGTCCTGGGAGAAATCGGTGGCAGTGCTTTTCAGCATGTGCTGTTGCCACGGCTGGTTAGGCACCGGCCTTCTGTCGGTTTGTCACAGACACACCAGCCTCCCTTTTTTTCTCGCCCTCTCTATCTTCTTCTTCTCTTCGCATACCCGTCGCCCCTCCCTTCATCCTCATCTTTGTAGACAAAGAGAGACAGAGACCCACCAGGGAATGTCCAGCCTCCCAACCGCCTGCCCTGGTCCAGATAAAGACACAGTCTCCCCCAAGAGAGACAGAGAGGGGACAGCAAAGAGATGGGGTGAAAAAGGCCAGTGAGGATAGGAGAGGCGGTAACTGTGGGAGACGAGGGAGTGAGCGTCGGAGTGAGGGTGGGGAAAAAGAATGCGGCATAAAGAGGACCTAGCAGGAGTGACAGATGCAACCAAAGTTGGCAAAGGAGAAAGGGGGCAAAGGGACAGTAACCGAAACAAAGAGGGTGTCAGAGGGATTCTGGGAGATGACAGTGATGAGACTGTGGATAATGCCTCTAACAACAGTCCATATTTGCATAAAATCAAGATGGTATAAGTGTTTGGGGAGTGAAAGGGTAACTTGTATCAACAGACATCCTCTTGCCGAGGGAGACAGAGGAGCAGACATCAGGGCAGCTATGACTCTGAGCTAATTGAATCATGACAGGACAGAGATGGATGGTCTCGAACACGCTAGCACTCACTCACACACAAACACACCCATTCCCCTGATAACCCTCCTGCTGTGTCAGGCCTTGATGTGCATCGTTTACCACCATAATCATCTGCCAATCCATCTCTCCCCGTCTCCCCCCTTTCTCTCTCTCTCTCTCTCTCTCTCCAGGTAAACCAGTGATGATAATCACGGAGTACATGGAAAACGGATCACTGGATGCATTCCTCAGGGTCAGTCATGCGTTACTGTCTGTGTATACATGGGTGGATGTGTGTGGGTGTGTGTGGAAGATATGACCTGATCTTTCTCTTATCTCTGCCATGTCATCCGGGCAAAATTACAAGCATTTGTTCACAAACATTGGCCCTAATCTTGATTAGAGTCACTGCTTTCCTGACAGTGAATATCGGTGCCTCTCCAGGTACAAAGTACAATAATTGAGATTTATGATATAAAATCAAAGGTGTATTGTTGTCTCCATGGCATCAGACCGCAATAAAAATTTAAGTTTACAGCTTCCTGTCATGAATAACGAGCTGGTCTGCAATAAAGTTTAGGGATAGTTCAGATTGTTGTGGTTTTTGTTGTAAAAATACCCCTGCATGAACTTGGGCATTGATGGCATGGCATGGAAACACAAACCTTTAGAAATTTCAAAAGATCCTAACGAAAGATTTTGTATTGAATTGCAGAAGAACGATGGTCGCTTCACCGTCATCCAGTTGGTCGGTATCTTGCGTGGCATCGCATCGGGCATGAAATACCTTTCGGATATGAGCTACGTTCACAGGGACCTAGCAGCGCGCAACATCCTGGTCAACAGCAACCTTGTGTGCAAAGTGTCTGACTTTGGAATGTCGCGAGTGCTGGAGGACGACCCTGAGGCGGCATACACCACCAGGGTGAGTGTGAGTGAGTTTACACAAGGTGATATGTCCGTCCGTCAGAGTTTATTAATCAGCAGTTATTCTTTAATTTAAAGGGAGGAAAGATTCCCATTCGCTGGACGGCTCCAGAGGCCATCGCTTACAGGAAGTTCACCTCAGCTAGCGACGTTTGGAGCTACGGTATCGTCATGTGGGAGGTGATGTCGTACGGCGAACGCCCATACTGGGACATGAGCAACCAGGATGTAAGTGAGAAGAATATAATCACACAAACGCTTTAGTTAATTATAAGAAGATTGAATTAGTTAGTGCCGGACACTCACTTTCACTGAGAATGTGGTTTTCAGCAGGGACTGAAGGAAAAAATGAGTCAAGCAACTTAATGAAAGCTTCATACACACTCATTCTGGTGTCTGCAGAGAACTTTTTAGTTATTGCCACGAGAGATCCATGTACTTTTAATTTTTTTCCAAGTTTTAAGTATTTAAACGAAAGAAATGCAATCATTTTAATTTAGTTTTCTAATCAATTACCTGCAGCAGTGATGAGCTACCGGCAGTATATCCCATTTTCTCCATTCCGCACAGAATGCAGTGTTTTACTACTGCTAATGATGATAAAGAATTTAATTTATGCACAACCAAATGTCTCGCGTAGGAGGCTAAAGTAAGGCCATAAAGAATAAGCTAAGGTTATAAAATTAGAAGCCAACAAAAAAAAAAATGACACAGCTGTAATTAAAGTGTCTGCAGTTTTATTACGACATTACTCCTGACTGCAAAACAGGGGAAGAGACAAAGTGACTCACAGCTGCTGTAATCAACTCCACAGGTCATTAAGGCTATCGACGAGGGCTATCGGCTGCCACCTCCCATGGACTGCCCTGTGGCTCTGCACCAGCTCATGCTGGACTGTTGGCAGAGAGAGCGGGCCGACCGTCCAAAGTTTGGACAGATCGTCAACATGCTGGACAAACTGATCCGCAACCCCAACACTCTGAAGAGGACCGGAGGAGAGACCACTGTCAGGTGAGGCGCAGGGTACCCCAATAATTAAACTTCACTGGCAACTTAGTATAACAGTGCATCAAGGCAGATGGTTGCCTAGTGGTTAAGGAAACGGACTTGGGTCCACAAGGCCCCCTACCGCCAAGTTACTGCTGAGGTGCCCTGAGCATGGTATCGTTCCCACACTCAGCTCTCCTGCTCTCTACGGTGATGGGTACAATGGAATGAAAAAGTTTTCCAACTTGGGATGAACGTTCTTCTTCAAACTCAGATACAGGAGACGTGCATTACATATCTTGGAGAGAAGGGCACATTTGCGTAATTGTTATGCTTGGCCCACAACACTTTTGTCTTAAAAATGTAATAACGTGTCAACATTCCCAGAGACAACTGACAAACATGTCAGGTTGAAACCCAAACAAGTACATTATAGTTATGTATTTGCTGAACTCACAGACTGACACCAAATCCGAAGCGCAACGAAACACAACGGAATATTTGCCAAACACATGCGCACGTGTGGACGCATTTATTCTCTCCCTGCTATTTACATTCAGCATTAAACGTTATCCGCAGCTCGTGGCTCTTTTCAGCACAAACCCGTCGCTGTAATGAATCTCTCTCCAAACTCACTTTAATGGTTCTGTACACTCAGGAATGCAGTCGCTCCGAAAGCAGGGGAAAGAGTTACGAGGTTACGCCGTGTAAAAAAAAATACTAAACAAACACAACCCAAAAGCTCCACCACGAACATAACTCTCATGTGGTTAAATGTGTTAAAAATGACCTACGCATGTTTACAGACTCTTTGCAGGCCACTGGGAGTCAGTCTGAGATTAATGAGTTAGTTTACACAGGCGTGGTAAGGACACACACTAACTTAGCGGAACACACTAGGAGAACAAAGGGGGGGAGTCCTGGTGGTGTAGTCAGGAGAACTATAGCGTAGAAAAGCAGCCTTTGCTGTAGGAAATTAGGGAATAGTATGGAAGGTAAGCGTTTGTGCCTGAGACTTAACTCCTCCACCCGGCGATCGCAAAACCAGGGAGAACCTAACAATACGACGATACCACACGTTGCTCTAGTTCAGAGCCAAGGTCTCTGCCAGTGGTGTTAGATGTAATATTGCTCTAAACTACTGTCTCTTTCGACCCACTACAGGCCCAACACCACCCTGCTGGAGCCAGGCAGCCCGGAGGCATCTTCAGCCGTAGCCACAGTGGAGGACTGGCTGCAGGCCATAGGCATGGAGAGATACATGGACAACTTCACAGCTGCCGGCTACACCACCCCAGAGGCCGTGGTTCACATGACACAAGAGTGAGTAGAACAAGAGACAAGGTCAAAATACAGACCAAAGGTGAAAAAAAAAAAAACCAACAATGATCTTACAACTCGGTTCGTCTCCTTCTTCTCCTTTTGGCTTGTCCCTTTTCCAGGGGTTGCCAAAGCGAGTCCACATTTTCCATCTCACCATGTCCTCTGTATCTTCTACTATAACTCCAACTCCTCTTTGTCTCCTACCTGGTAGCTCCATCTCTAGGATCATTCTTCTTCCAATGTATCCACTGTCCCTCCTCTGAACATGTCCAAACCATCTCAATCTGTCTTCTCTAGCTTTTTTCCCCGAAACCTTCCTGTCTGTGTTTCCCTCTAATCACCTCATTCCTGAGATCTTACAACTTGGTTTATGTTCTATAATAACTGTAAGAATTCAAGTTTTCGTCTCTTCCAAAAAAAAGATGAAATGTTTGACCAATGTTGTGTCTGTATTGCATTAATACATGTTTTGGAGTTTTGTTTTACCGGTGAAATTATCCGTCTGACCAGCAGCTTGTTAAAAACTCATATAAATAAGCTGTTTTAAGGTCTTTCCGACTCCGTCAGCTGTCGGTTACATTTGTGTTTCCCGGTTGTGATGAGAGGATGAGAAGTGCTGTGCTGGCCTGTGAAATTCCTTGTACAGCAGTGAAGCTGTCAGGCCTCAGTCTGTGGAAGACTGTAAAATTCATTATGTGCATCAGGCCTTCACAGGCTTGTTATTGTTGTCTGAGCTCCTAAAAACGTCCGTCTTCCCGCTCTGCTTTCTCAGGGACATGGCTCGCATAGGCATCTCCTCAACAGCCCACCAGAACAAAATCCTGACCAGTGTCCAGGGAATGCTGTCCCAGATGCAACAGATGCAAGGCAGAATGGTTCCAGTCTGATGGACTCGGCCGACCACAGCAACCAGAAAGAAAAAAAGACTTTGTTTCTTATGAAAAAAGAAAATCAAAAAACTAAAAAGATGAAATATAGAAAAGGAGACAAATAAACTCTGAAGAAATAGTTTACCTCATCCATGCACTTTAAAATTGGATTGAACAAAAGACGACATCGATGAAGAAGAAAAAAAAAAGTGGCCAAAATTGCACTTTTTTTTTAAATCAAGACCTTTATTTTGCCCTCTTTTTGTTGTTTTGGAGATCAGGGCACTTGCGTCTGCAGCGTTCATGGATAGATGAAGGGAAGTGCTTCCGAGGAGCCAATCTGGAGTGCCTTCAATGGTCTGGAAGGAAAAGTTGGAAAAAGGGGGAACCACACCTTTCTTCCTTGCCCCAGGCGGAGTGTTGTTTTTGGAACTTTTGCTGTGGAATAAATCGCGAGCAGATTTCTATCTTTTTCTGTTGATATCCTGTGACTGTGTTCATTGTACATGAAGTTGTTTCTGTGGAACTTGCCGGCAGCCCCAGCCAATGATGTCCACTCTCTCTCAGCTGGATCTGTTAGCTATCTCGCGGACAAAATGGAGGACTCTGAAGCATCAGACAGACACAGGGTTCTTTTTACAAGTTGAGACATGGATTCCAAGGGGCAGAGTGGTGTAAGGAGGGCACCTTTTTTCGACTCTTTTCCCTTTTTATTCTTTTTTTTTTTCCTCTGCCTTGTTTTCTCCCCTCTAAGAACACGGTGTTTTGTTGCCCTGAGGAACGTTGCCAAGAATGTATTGATCTTCCAGAGGAGAACTTCCCAATGCCCTGTCTTCCCTCCAAAAAGTACCCATCCACACCTCACTTAAGAATACAGTTTGGCTTCTTCCACTCTTTGAAGCGGCTGCTGGACTTGCCATTTTCCTCCTTCCACCTCTGAAGATGGAAGGTTGTGTTGGACTCATTGAAACTCAGCAGCAGGTGAAGAAAGAAAGGCTGGATTTACTCAGACAAAGTGACGCATCAAGGACAATATGGCTGTGGAATCATCAGCTCCGTCATCGACAAGAAATCACAGCCACTATTCTACTGTGTGCATTATCAAGGTAAGGACCAAATATATATTTTTTTGTAGTGTTTGTGTCTAGAAATGGTACAGTTTATAAATAACTCACATTCTGCAGCAGTCAGTCCCAGACATTTGTTCAAACCCAATAAAGAATGAAGCTCTAGGAATATCAGGGGTATGGCCGTTAGCTGAGTAGCTAGAGTAGCTAAAATATCAATCTTGTTTTATCTAAAACGTAAATAAAACTGTTTTCTAGAGAGGTAGGTTGGTTGGTATGTAAGTAGGGGGTAAGGTGCTTGATAACTCCCTTGAATGCTTCATGATATTGCATCTTATAAAAGTCCAAAATCCAAAGGGACAAAAAAAAAGAAAACTCTGTAGGGTTCCAAAATAGCGACATTCACAAAACCCAGACTAATTCATCCAACTGACGTTCATTGGCATGTCCTGAATTTCCAGTTATGTCTCATAAAACAAAGGCTTGATTTGATCTGTTCTTGGAATCAAGGTTGTCTTCACCGTCCATTGGCCTGCGTAAGAATTTAGTTACGTGAGCTAGTATGCAAGTTTGGACGAGGATGTGAAATATATTTTGTTTTATTTGATTCCTTGAGCAAGAACATCACTTGGAAAAATATGATTTCTCACTTCATTCAAAACAAAATAAAATCTGAGAGCCAGTCCTCTGGAACAAATGTGTCTTTGATAAACGTGAGATACGAGATAGTTTCTCATTCTTTCCTGCACACACTCTCTCTCTCTCTCGCTCATAAAATTTTCACAACATTGTGACTCTGTTAAAGAGGCGAGCCCATATGGAATAGATTGGTTTGTTGAAGCAATTTATTCCAGATATCTTTCTTTTAACCCGCTGCGAGGCCAAACTCAAGAGTTCAACCACCACTTCTTAGATTTTCTGCTTTAAAAAGTACAAATAAATGCAAATGTGTCCGTCCTGCTGTGGGGATCAATAGGATTTTAACACATCGGTCCCTTCACTGTCACTGATTAAAAGAAAAGCAGATGTTTCTTCAAGTTGTCACGCTTCCCTTTAAAGCCGCCGCCGCCCGTGCTTCCACTGCGGCGGACTGAAAAGAGTCATAACAGACTTATAAAAGTGTTACTGCCTCCATCACGGGCCTCGGCGCTTCGACAAACTGTGTTAATTAACAAGCAGGTCGAGCTTCTGCCGCAGTCGGAGCAGATCAATGATCAGTTTATGGTCCTGGCGCTGCAGCCTAATGAAAACACTGCCACTCAGCACGACACGGACCGTCAGGGTTTAAAGGAACAGTTTGTAACATTTAGGAGAGTTTATGAGCTGCTAATAAAAACACGCCCGTGTCAACGCTTCCGCTGCAGCGCTGCGTCCAAGCAGATGCAAGCGCAGGTCGACTGAAATAACCTGAGCTGTTGGTTCGACTCCCGTTGTTGCCTGTGTGACATTAAAATCTTTCCCATATGAAGCCTAAGGGAGTTTTGAGGTCGTATTTGCAAATTTGTGAAAATATACCTATTTATACACACACACACACACATATTTATATAATTAATATTTATAGTTGGGAAAAATAAGATAAAAATAAAATAAAAAAATAAGGAGATACTTAAATATATATATATATATATAGTTTATATAATTGTTATAGTTGATATTTATTTTTTTATTATTAATGTAAAAGAAAAAAAAAAACATATCAAATTTTTACCGTGTCACATAATTATAAATAATAGCAAATTAGTACAAAATCACTGTTTTCCTGCAAATACAATAAAACTAGTTCATGTTATGATTTGTTTGAAGAAAAGTTGACTTAATGATTTGTGTAATTGTGTTATTCTGTTGATTTATTTACTTCACTAGTTTTTTGGTCAATTTACACGTGGTAATATTAAATTGGCAATGGTGCATTGAATACAGAAATAATTATCATATTTCTTCTAATTTACTGCAAAAAAATCGATTTAACGACAATTAACAGTGGAATTACGAAGAAATTATTGTAGCATAAATGTGTAAAATAATAAATAGTAATAAATGATACATTTGCACACATCTGCCACTGAATGTTACAAACCGTCATGAAAAAAAAAATAAAAAAATGTACATTTGTAAGGATGAATTACACGGTAGAGAAACGGCTAACATTAACAACCAAGCTGCTACTGTGTTGACGCCTTCTCTAGTAATCAGAAAAAAGGAAAATATATAGTTATAACACGTCAGAATTTTGTTAATAATCACACAGATGTTAACAATAGAGAGACACGTTTCATTTTGCAAAATGGCAACGTATATAAGAGTCCAACCGTGGGTTGAGACTTGTATTTTGTCTGAACCTATTGTCGGCCAAAGTCTAATAGTCATAAAACAGCAGCATATGGTAAACATCCAGTCAGAGTCAGCGAGGACTCATCATCAATTCTCCGGACTGACTTATGTTGTCGACTTGTAAACAAAGAATTTATGTGCGTTGGCTGTTGAGTCTACACTCCCACTAATCATCCAACACACACGTTCCATGTGGGCCACGGAGTCAAGGACGCGTTCCATATATTATGTACAAATACATCAGCATGTGGTGCACACTAGTTAATACGCTGCTGCCACAAAATCCATATTTTGCCCCAGGAGGGCGGCGGCTGCTGGCTCTCCACGGAGCGCCTGGATTTGGCTCGTGTTTAACGGATGAGTCGAATGTTCCACGAGTCCGAGTCAGTTTGGAGTCATTGTTGCTCAGAAAGTGACGCCAAGTTGAGATTATTTACATCCAAAACCGCCGTGACTGACGTAGCTCCTCTTTCTTTTCACAGCTGCTGCCGTCCGTCCGTCCGTCCGTCCGCAACAGGATCTCAGCCTGACTCGCCACGACCACAACTCTTCCTCGCTAGTCTTCCTCCTGCCAGTCCACTATCTCACCACCGCCATCCTTCCTCTCCGGCCTCGGCCCCTGTCCCGACGTAACCTTGTGTCTTTAGTGACAAACTCGCCACCGACCCAGCAGAGCACTGGGAACTCTACGAATGACTCAACAGAATCGAACAGAGACGATAAGAAGAATGTAATATAATAGAGAAGTTCAGCTCCAGTGGACGAGGTTCTTTAATTTGAGAGAAAAAAGTCTGGATTTATTTTGCAAATTCTGATTTTGTTGCTTAGTTTTTCCCTCCGCATGTAAAAAAAAAAAACGAGAGTTTGAGATGATTGTGCGATTGTGATGATGTGTGTGTGAGAGTGTGTGTGTGTGTGGAGTACTATCAGTGACTGTGTTTGTTTTCATGCCACTGCGGAGAAGGAAGAGATAAGAAACGTATTGTTTTATAAAGATAAACAACCTTTTGTTCCATTTTTTTTTTGTGTCCGCTCTCATTGTGCGAGTCTCTACTTCAACTCACGGTTTCACAGAACAAACCCAGTCCTGCTTTGGACCTGACTGAGGTTTGGAAACAGACAAAGAGTTTGGACTCAACAGGACGAATCAAAGAGGACACGCGGCAGACGTCTCAAACCTGAAGACGTCCAGATTCAGAGACGTTGATGTTTAAGGAAGGAATAATGTTGGGTTTATTTTCATTTTTTCGTTTCTTTTCTTTGAAACCACATCATACCACTGCAGGTTTTTAATCACCGGACTTTACTCCTTTGTTATCTCTTTGAAGTATACTTACGTGAATGTTTTTGAATTGGTAAAGTGACGCTTTGTGTAACTGAAGACGACACCTCCGCCCTTAATACTGCTCTACTGCTCTTTCTGGTTTAGGCATGTGTTTGTTTTGACCCGTTGTACGAGGACCTGTTTGGAAATATGCAAGTTTCATTGGCGAATATCGAAGGAAACCAGAATGTACTGTAAAATACTTTTTTCCTTTACGTAAATGTCAGAAGAATTACAAAAAAAAAGAGTGTTAAATAATCAGAGCTATTTTTGTCATTGTATGCCTTCCATTGCCACGTGGATGTAACATTCTCTCTCACTCTTCTCTCTTTTTCTACTTTTTTTTTTTGACACGATCATATTTCTTGGTTCTGTTTTGTTGTTTTTTTTTGTTTTTTTTTTTGGTTTGTATTTTGTTTTTGTCCCGGAGCTCTAGGTACATGTAACTTATGTCATTTATTTATGTCCTTTTATATCTAGTTTGTAAAATAATAGCATAAAGTGAAGAAAATAAAGGGGGTGCCACAGAGCATTCTTATTAAAGTAGAAACCATGTGACTGTTGTTACTGGATTTGTTCGCACCATCATGATCCTACCTGCGGGTGGTGACCCCACAACTACACTATAAGCACAACTATGGATATTATGTTCAACGTACGTGAGACCAGGCATGATGGATGGACTAGAGACACTATGGATAGGCAGAAGACAGGAGACAGAGCTGGAGGTGTTAAAGATGCTGAGGTTCTCTTTAGGAGAGACAAGGATGGACAGGATCAGGACTGAGGTGATTAGAGGGACAACACAGACAGGGAGGTTTGGAGATGGAGAAAAAGCTAGAGAAGACAGATTGAGATGGTTTGGACATGCTCAGAGGAGGGACAGTGGATACATTGGTAGAAGAATGATCCTAGAGATGGAGCTACCAGGTAGGAGACAAAGAGGCAATTGATGGATGCAGTGAGGGAGGACATGGACGTAGTTGGAGTTAGAGGAGAAGATGGAGAGAACAAGGTGAGATGGACTCGCTGTGGCAAACCCTGAAAAAAGGACACTTTGAAAGGACAAGAGGAAGACGTTTTATGTCATGTATGTAAAATCCTCAGTTTTCGGGCAAACAGCAGAATAGAAAAAAAAGGTATCAGCTGATTTGCTGATATCGCAATAAAACACTCTGTAGGGACAATATTGACAAGATCTAATAATATCAATACAGGCAAAGGTTAATATAGGACATAACAAAAGAAAATATTTTTTTGATTTTTTTTATGTGTTGTACATAACAATCTGAACTGTTGGTGACATAAGGATTCAGCCTATTGTGTTAAAATCCATAGAGTTAAAATCTTGGCCATGCCTCGCCAAATTAAAGCTCACTTAAATAAAAATTGACTTCATCATCATCAACCTTTCACACATACCTCAGAAATAAGAATTGTCCTCAACCGGACGAGTGCTGGCTGAACATCTGATGCAGAAGTCGTCGCTCATGTCCGTGGAGCAGAACTGATTAACTGACTATTAGTCATTGATTGGTGTTTTATCTGATTGGACCTCATGGAAAAGTTGCGTCACATGAAAGAGTTTCCTCCCAGACTTTCTCTGTCACTTCCCCCCCGGTTTCAACACACTCATTTATCCACCTGCAAAATAAATATATAAGAGAGTGTTGAGCAGAGATTGTCTCCGATCGTAGACTCCCAGACTTGGACCTCTGCCCCTGTCGGGCCCGGAGGCAGCGGTGAGCACTGTTCACCCGCTGCAGTGCATGTGTGTGTGTTTAATCAGTACAACATCTGCTTCCTGCTCTCATTTCCAGCAGCGATAAACCCTTGATTGTCCACAGTCTTTGATAAAGGCCGGGGAGGAGGGAGGAGGACAGTTTTAGACACGGCGTTTGGACGGACACCGAGCCAAATGGCTTTTTTACACATGTCCTCAGAAATCACCAGCTCAGGGCCTGACACATTAAAAGCTCTGAGGCTTGTAGTGGGAGAAGGTTATGGGCCTCGGAGGACGACTGTGCCTTCTGCACAGATTGTTAGTGAGCCTAAAGAGGGAGACGAACGAGGACAAGTCTAGTTTAGTCTGATAAAGACACTAATTGATGTGAGGAGTTAGAAATTAGCAACTAGTCGTACAGAACCAACATACAGTACGGTTATTTTCTCCATGTAAACATAAATAAAAATATAAATTTTAAATTATAAAAACATTGCGTATGATTTACAGTGAGGACGTATATTCACCAACATTCTGTCTCTGTATTTTACAAGATATATTTTTCACAGACATATGTAGCTACACTTCAACATGAGGTTTATCATTTTTTTCTTATAAACATCTCCATCTTTGGATTAGTCATGAGCAGTGATGACAAGTTACTTTAAAAAAGTAACTTATTACTTTACTAGTTACTGCTCTGAAAAATTAACTAGCTATGTTACTAGTTACTAAATTCTAAAAGTAACTAATAACTAGTTACTTTACTTTAAAAACAAAGTAACACATTATGTTATTAGTTACAGAGAAAAGTAGTTTAAATGATTCTTCTACCAATGTATCCACTGTCCCTCCTCTGAACATGTCCAAACCATCTCAATCTGTCTTCTCTAGCTTTTTCTCCAAACCTTCCTGTCTGTGTTGTCCCTCTAATCACCTCAGTCCTGATTCTGTCCATCCTTGTCTCTCCTAAAGAGAACCTCTGTATCTTTAACTCCTCCACCTCAGGCTCTGCCTCCTGTCTTCTGTCTAGTCCCAGTGTCTCCATCCATCATGGCTGGTCTTACCACTGTCTTTTAAACCTTTATCTTCTCCTTAACTGACTCTCTCTTATGAAGACACTGTATAAGGCAGATTTATCCATTTAGATTCCTTGTATTTCAGTCTACAGATACAATTTCATCCAGGTATTTTGACAACCATTTTTTTTTCTGTCAGGGCAGTTTGAGGGTCAATAACAGGTCTCTTATTGGACCCAGATGCGGTTCAGTTCTATTCCTGGACATAGTGAAACATCACTGAGAATTGACAAAGTAGGATTTATCCCTACAACTCTTTGAGATCATCAATGAGGATTCTCAATCACTCAAGTCTTTCCAAGAAAACATCTCAGTTCTGCAGAATGGAATATTTGTCCTGGTGTATACAGGTATATAAACATATATAAAAGTGTCCAGTACTTTGACCTCTAAATGTCCAAAACTCCAAAGTCACCCAACCTCTTATCAAATCTCAAGTCCCTGCAGGAATCAATCTAATATTTGTCACGAAATGTCACAGCGAACCCTCCCCAACAGGGGGCCTCATCCTCTGGGTCCCATGAATGAATGTTCAAATTTAATAATGCCATTCTAATCCAATAGCACTGAGCTGTCTGACCTGCACAGAGACAGTGCCGTCCCTGGTGGTTCACTGCCTGCATAAAAGAACAAAGTGTATTATTGCAAGAAAAAGAAAGTCGACAAGAAGAGGGATAAGGTTGTACAGAAGAAGGAAACACCGGCTGCCTGAAAACACCAGGATAAGTTGTCCCATGGTCAGATAAGTCCATGTCCTTGTCTCACTTTCTAAAGTAAATACACTTGCAGGTAGAGACGGTGAATTCTCCCATAACATTATGCTTGGATTCAAGTGTCTGGCATTAAAGACCAGGTCTACAGTAAAATTCAGGAGAAACAATTGAGTCTGGCTCTGGTTGGACTTTTGTTCTCCAGGTTACTTCCACTGCAATCAAGAAGTTGGACATTAGACAAACGTGCGTCTCACGCCTTCCGTTCCGTTGCCAAAACTCTGGTGGTTCTTTGAGAGTAACCACCACACAGCCGCCGGGGTTACAGTGCAACTATAATTAGGCTCTTCTCTTTGAATTTAAAAATATCTTTGCTCCCAATAAGGTTTGACGTAAGTCCTGATTAAAGAGACAAGTGGTAACAATTAGGTGGGTCTTCCACGAAGATGAGACGAAATTAGAGGCAAATAAAACAATGGTGTCATGACAATATCATGTTGTTTGAGAAAATAATTTGTCTCCTGGACTGAGAAGAAAAAAACAAAGTGGAATAAACACACGTTTAACAATATCTTAGATTTGTCCCAGGTGTCCTAGTATGGGCAGTACTAATACTCAGTACTACTGAGTATTAGTACTGATACTGATACTAGGCTTGGTTTGAAGTAACATGGAATGAAGAGGGTATACTCTTTGTCTAGTGTCTTCATCAGAGAAGACGGAGGATCGGCAGACAGACAAATAGATGGACAGATAGAGAGACAGATAGATGGACAGATAGAGAGACAGACAGACAGACAGACAGACAGATAGACAGATAGACAGACAGACAGATAGATAGATAGATAGATAGATAGATAGATAGATAGATAGATAGATAGATAGATAGATAGATAGATAGATAGATAGATAGATAGATAGATAGATAGATAGGACAGTAGTTTGATTGGTAGGTAGGTCTGTAGTTAGAAAGATGGGTAGGTAGGTAGGTAGGTAGATAGATAGATAGATAGATAGATAGATAGATAGATAGATAGATAGATAGATAGGTAGATAGGTAGATAGATAGGTAGATAGGTAGATAGATAGATAGATAGATAGATAGATAGATAGATAGATAGATAGATAGATAGATAGATAGATACTTCATCATTCAGCCTTGACAATTTTGTTGTGGCGACTTAATTGACACTCACTCCAGTCTTTCCTCCTCCAGCAGACCCCAAATACTGCCGCACCAAACCATCTCGCCACTCAACGTGCTCTTGCGCAAACAAGTCGACACAATGATGCTCAAACACACTCAGCTATAGTAGCCTGGACGCTTAGGTCAGCCAATCTAATTAAGGAACCTCTCTGTGAAGTGCCAGCCTTTTAAAGGGGCTTAACATCCACTGCTTCATACTGTCATTTTAATCCTCTTCATAAGGTCACTTTGTTTCATGATTCAATTTTCTGATCTTGAAGATAAAAAAAAGAAAACATTCCTGGTCAGTTCTCTAAGCCAATCACAATGGGGCGTCACCCTTCACGCTGACACTATGATTACTTTTTGACAAACTCTTTTTTTTGTTGTTGTCGTCCCTAAGTACGTCCTTAGCCGCACACAATGGAATAATCCAGAGTCCGGTGCTTGGACGTTAATCTGCGGCTCCTTCAAACATTTCTGAGTTAAGAGTTTTCTCAACTCTCCAGGTGACTTTGTGAATTTTTGTTGTTCTGAGGGACATTTTAAGAGGACTGGCATAAGTGCTGTTGCCGCTGCTTGGAGATACAAAATGGGATGAACGAGTAGAAAAGTTCAGTTCAAAAAAACAAGTTAAAAGCTTCAGTGGGAAAATAGTGGAACCTCTTAAATGTCTGAGCGTATTGATCGAGAAGCTCCCAGCATTGAGTTGACCTTGTGTCTGCTCTCTGTGGTATTACGTCTGAGGATGTTTGATGGGCAGTGCATACACGGCAACAGCAAGGAGGGATTAAAATGTCTGCATGAGATCCAAGCGGTCTGGTGCGGTGTGACAGAAAATGTCTTCATTTAACTGTGAAATGTCTCAGTTGTCAAACGTTGTCAGTACAAATACATCAAACGCGTCGGTTCAGACGGAAAAAACAATCGCACGCAGATGTCCAAATCGCTTTGATACAACATGGAGTAATATGCCTAATGTGCCATAAAGGTTAGAGTGATGTGTTGTTTGTCATTCAGCAACAGATGCAACTCTTAATCTTGGTTTTCTTCGGTTGGGAAGATAAAGAGATAATGGAAATGTCCTATTTCGTCATCATATTTTTCCATGTTTTTTTTTTTAATTAAATCTTTTTTTGAAATGCTTTAAAACTAAATATACCAGATTGATTCGTTACGAGGATGAAAGTGGAATGAATCACCGGATTTTGCAACACAAACACCCAACACACCCGCCAATATCCCTGGAACCTGACAATAAATCACCGCGGCCGACTTATTTATGAACACTGATGCACTCATTAACTTTAGAATCGGTGTCTTTTTCCTTTCTGTACATTTTCCTCATATTTTTCCCACTCAGTTTCTATTCTTGTCAGCGCTTCATTCATCCATCTGTTCAGAGAATCCATTTATATTTGCAGGAGGCCAGCGTGGAGGAGGATGTTACACTGACAAATGAAACTAACGCTGTAGTTAATTTAAATGGACTCTCAAGTTAACGGAAGAAAAAAAAAACCTTTATTTTGAAAAATGCATTTTTGGATTTTCATGATTGGCAAACTTTCTTGTTAGGACTACGTCTTTTTTTTTCTTCATTTTGAAATATTTCTCTTACCTATAATGAGTATTGGGGCAGTTGGTGGACTGGTGGTTAAGGAAACCGACTTGGGACCGCAAGGCACCTGGTTGGAATCCCCCTACTGCCAAGTTACCGCTGAGGTGCCCTGAGCATGGTATCGTCCAGACACGCTGCTCCCCCCAAAAAACTGTGATGAACATCCTTATTCTTACCCTTGAAATTCGTCAAAATAAAAGAGTTAACAGTTTCTGCGAATGACTGTAATATTTTTTTATCTGAAACCATATTGAGATTTTTTCATAGAATCCACAAGTTAAGATAAATATATTGTGTCCCCATGTGAAAAACCCGATCATTTTGTCGGTATGTCTGCCTCCCATCTCCAGGCCAGCACTCTTTGGGGGCAGATGAGTAGGGTTACTTTTTGGGTGAGTTGCATCACAGGGTTCCCCAAAGTCCCCAAAGGGTTCCCCGAAGTCAAGGTTTGCGTTAGAGCCCAAGTCCTCAAATCTCTGTTGACAGCCAACATCAGCAAAGGTTGTTGGACAAAGCTCAGGGAGGGACAGGGTAGGAGAAGGTTGATCACATATTTGGTCAGCTGCCTCTCTAGGAAAACTCTCCAACTCCAACGACTGACTCATTAAACTCAAGTGATTTGTTTTTTGCTCAAGGCGACAGACACCAAACTGGACAAGAGAAGATCCTCTAGGTAAGAGGTTTTACCTCGTGTTCCATCTGCTTTTGGTGGGAAACCATCGTTCTTTAGTCACAAAATCGTTGAGATTATTGCTCTGTTTGGAGAACCTGAAGCTTTATCAGCAGCACCAGACTAATCACACCCTGGGGCCAGAGAGGGCAGCTGTGTGGAATTGACTGTTCCTGAATGAAGGGTCATCTATGAGGCCACTCAATTTCTACTTATCTTGATCCAGCGGCCGTGCTGGTGGGCCCCTCTCCTGATAGTCGAACCTCTGACCTCCCCAAACAGACACAGAGCACACAAAAAGCTAATCTCAAGAGTGAATCCGGTTCAGTAGCCAACGGGTCTGTCGTCTGGGACTCCTCCGTCTGCAAGTCGGCTGCCGTACCAGGGAAAGTGCGCGTTCAAGTGACTGATGCGGACGTGCTTCTGATATCAGCTGGCGAGGTAACGGTTAATTCGGCCAATCCCTGCTCTCCTTTCCTTCACCTCACTGCCCCTTCTATGAGGGTCCAGCAGGCTATCAGCTGAAGCAGAAACCTGGTTATCGCATCGAAAGCAACTCTCAAAATCCCCTTGATAACGGGCTGATGGAGTACGATGGACAGACAAGTGCGTGTATGTGGAAAGACAGAGAGAGAAAATTGAAAAAGAGAGAGTTTGGTTTTTGGGCCATGGGATTCAATTTCAAGTTTTTGCTGTTTGCACCGTTGAGTGGTGACAGTGTGCAGGTGTAGACGCCTGGGTGTTCTCACAGAAGAGTCTAAGCGTATGAAGAAAAAAAAGAAGTTCTGAGGGACAAGCAAGACCAAACTAAGGCCATATATAGTGATTTTCAACTAGTGGGTCGCAGGCTTTTGTCGGTCTTGGCTTGCCATTAAATGGGTGATGGTGGGTCCTGGCGGAAAGACCAGTTGAGAACCACTGGTCTTAGGCAGTGTTCCCCAATCTTTTTTTGCACCATGCACCAGTTAAATGTCTCGTACTATTTTCATGTACCGGTTGTTAAGTTGTGGCAGATAAATACCCTTCAATAAAATCTAATTTCCCTACCTATAAAATCTTCCTACCCGAATTAACTGTGCATGCACACGACAAGGATTTCCCAAGTGCACACAGCCTATAATTTTCTGCTACCAGACTGGTATAAAACGTGACTCTGCGTCGTTTTTAGTTTATTGTTGTTGCTGAGAGAATATTTTCTAATCAAATACAGTTGCATTATTGATGATGGAATCCTAGCCATTCTATTGGTCAGTTCTTAACATCTGGTATATTGACTGAACCAGAAGACCCGTTCAACTTTCTAAGTAAATGTTTTAATCAAAGACATCTCTTGGTTAGTTTTCTTGTTTTACAAGCTTAAACTGATGTGTTTGTAATGTAAAAATCACATATTCAACCTTTATTTGCAGCATAAATCATTTAGAATTTATTTAAAATATATATACATCCTGTAAAAGACCTTATACGAACAGACAACGAAGAACTCATTAAAAATAAGCCCTGTTCTAAACTGGGCCACAGCCTTACTTTCACCTACATTTCCATTTAAATGTTTTTTGGCAAAATACAGGAGACATTAACTACAGACACTAAAGTACCCAGGGGTACAGTGTGAACTGTCACGGTGTTTCCATTTCTGCTGCCTAATGCATGCTGGGATAAAGGCTCCAGGTCCCTGGTAACTCCTTAATAACTCCAAATTAGCATTCTTTCTGGAATATTTTAAGAATAAATGGCCTGATACGAAGAAATTCGCTGTGGTTCGAATTTATTCTAATCAGAAAAGTTGCCGGTTGTTATTTTCAGTCGTCGCCCGGAGCTGGTTCTTTAAACCTGAGGCTGCGTGAATCATTTACAAAGTAACATGGAAGAAAGTATGTAACGAAGTAAAGGAAAACGACGGCTGCCGTTAATAACAGGGCCGCACTCATCTGTCATCTGCGTCTTAAAGTCAGACTCCGCCATCGTCTCACCACCCGCCACGGCTCGGCCTTTGGGTCGATGACAGGGACAAGATTCCTGACGGAGCTGAGATGTGAGCCACGCTGACCTACACAGATAAGTATGTGGACTTGTACGTACACATGCAGACACGCTAACCAGTTCCCAGCCTTAATCCTGGCTTTTCAGCAGGTGGGATGATAGAATTAAAATAGCAGTCGTGCCGAACAACTGTGGTCCAACAGTTAGTGATAAGATCGTACCCGCAGTAACTCCGTCCTATGAGACCCAGTCAGGTTCTCCCTCCAAGGCCCGGTTGTTTGCTGCTGCTTGGAATGAAGCGACTGTGTTTTCTGTTAGTATTAAAAATGTATTACAACAACTATCTGCGGCCATATAACGTATTGTCGTTATCACTAACGCTAATGCTACTATAGTTTTGATTTTATTGGGTCGTAAAATACAATATAATAAACAGACCAAATGCTAAATTATTTACAGAACGTTCATAAACAAAGACAGCGGAGAAGGAAGGTTTAAAGATAATAAAGAAGACTACGAAAAAATATATTAATTACAAAGACAAACAGAAACTTTTAACGCAAAAAAATCTGAGACACATTTTAACTGTAAATAATTAGACGTTTAATGTCTTAAGGAAACTTTCAGATGATTCCAGCTAATTTGGAAAAACCCAGTCACCGTGTTAGTGGAATTTCAGTGATATGAGAGGATGAACAGGTACTACTACCGATACCGATACTTTATACTCTACAATTACTTTATATTAGGCTGATACTCCTAGTTTCATTCAACCCTAAAATACACACACAAACACACAAATATAGGTATATATCTGTGTGTGTATACATATATAAATATATTTGAACAGATATGTTAAAATATATATGGACATATATGTACATACACACATATACATACATTCATACACATATAAATATATACATATTTCTTTATATGTAGCTAAACACACAGTATATACAGTGGAACCACACATATAAACAGTATATAGGTATGTATGTATGTATGTATATATAGTGTATATGCATATGTATTTAATGTACAATACATATGTATATATATATATATACACACATATATATACATATATTGACATGTTCTTACACAAACATGTGAATATATACATAGAAATTTACAATACAGTGTATATACTGTATATACACATACATACTTATACTGTTTATATATGTGTTTCCATTGTATATTGTACATATAGAGACATGTTCTAACATACTACAAATGAATAATAAATATATATATATATTATATATATATATATAACTAAATACAATATAACTAAATGATACAATATAACTAAATACAAACACACACACACATACACACACGTATGTGTGTGTTTGCCAAATATAAATGTACTTTCGAAGTATTCTGTCAATGTGTCACACATTCACCCAGGGCCTGGACGTATGAGACAATGTAGCAGTAACGTGAACCCGTGTCACACTTTTCCACATGTTTTCATTACGGTTATTGTTTTTCAGTGAATGTTACACAAATGTTGATGTGCAGCATATGAAAAAGCAGCGGGGAGGAATATTATTAAATGAATCTTCTAGAAGGAAGGCATTGACTGACTGCAATAAATAAGCGAATGAATAAGTCCAGATAAAGGCGCTGTCCAATAAAATTAGAAACCCCGAGGCTTCGGTGCCAGAAAACTGCTGCGTCGCAACACAGACTGAAGGAATATGACATAAAACTGTCCGAATGCAAACTTAATAGTGTAAGACACATTACTTACCCTCAGAGACACACAGTTACTACAAATCTAATCAGAGTTTAAGGACTATTATCATTAAAACTTATCATGAATCAGGGAAGGGAAAGATGTCAGTTCTTACGACTCATGCCAGCTCCCCAATAAAACTGATGGACCATGTGGAGTGTAACTGATCTCTGCTGCGATTCCCTCGCTCTCTCGTAAAACTCTGTTAAACACTCGGGTTCTGTCTGTGTACTGTAAATTTCAGTCGTTAGGAACAGTCACGTCAGCAGCCAAATATAACTGCATTTACAGAGTCAATCATCAACACGGACCAACAGAGGTGTCAAGTTTGGACCAGTCTTAGAGCTGACTCAGGGATGTCCAATATTAACTTTTGATATTGCTCAAACACGTTTCCAATACCAATATATGCAGGTGGTTTATTTTGACCCTTTTGTCAAAACCAGCCACTAGGAGGCACAAGTTTTTTTTTTTTGTTTTTTTTTTAAATCAAACCAAAGATCCACGACAACAAAATGATTTCCTTACCGCATCGGTCGGAGCCCGGAATTGTTGACTCGCTGTGGCAACCCCTGAAAAAGGGACAAGACGAAAGGAGAAGATAAAGATATTGCCTGAATCAGTCCTGTGATTCTTTGTGCAGCATTTAAAGTAAGTAATGTCTAGTGTTGGACAGAATAACTTTCCGAAAACAATCATTAGCATTCTCAGGGCCTTCACCACAATTGGCAAATAAAAAGACACGCAGATAAAAAAGTCAACTGCCCTCTTTGAAGTGCAATAATAATTTTAGCATCGCCACAATGTAAAGGATTCCTTTTTTCTCCTCCTTGGACCTGAATGGCTGTTTGCTGTGTAAAATGTCCCAGAAACGTACAGATACAATTAGTCCAGACATAGTACAGATCCTGAAACTCCACACGTTTAGTGAATACAGCGTCTTAAACAGGAGAAATCCGCTAGTCATCCAGGATGATCCACTCCATGATTTTTGTCTGATCTCTTGGTCTTGTCGGTTCTTTATCGTATTTAACGTTGACTCTTTGGAAGACAGATGTGTTGTTGTCGTTTTACTGAGTCCATTGTTGTTGTTTTTTACTTCGCTGAATAAAAATGTTGTCCCCACCCCCCATATGACCATCTCCTTCCAATCATTACAAATTACAGTTTCGTAACTCTTCTTCGTAACTTTGTGACTCGTAGCGACTTTCGTAATGAGAATTACTCTTTAGCCTCATACAAACAATTAGTTTATAATTTTGCCGTTTGTTTTCCAGCAACAAATTAATCGGCCGGGCCAGAATTAACATCCCGCATGCACATTTTGGCCCTCAGGCCTTATTTTCGACACCATTGCTTGAAGTTTTCTGAGGTAAAAATTAGAATTTTTTTAATAACTTGTCATACTTTTTTACCTTTTAAATCTCCAAAACTCTGGTTACTGTGGCAATAACTACAGTTATTTAAAATGATATAAAACATCTTTGACGTACAGTCAACAGAGCCAAGAAAAAAAAAATAAAAAATGAAACACTGATGAAGCTGGAGACGTTGAGAAATACGAAACATTAAAAACATCGCCGAAAGTGATGAAATAGCTCCGCGCACTGCGTCCGAAAGAAAGAACAGTAACGTCTTTGTCCCGACTTTGTGAGGAGTCAGAACGGAGTATTAGAAGGAGCAGGAGGCTTTAGTTTGTGTCAAGGGGAGTTTTTCACTCAACTCACACTTGGAAAAAAAAAAAAAAAGATTTAAAACACTTGCCAAAAGCTCAAATTATGACTTCTTCTCATGCTTAAGTCAATGATTTTTTTTTGCTGCTTATTTTCACTTGGAGACGAGCTTCCATGGAGGAAACTGTACTTTCTCTCTCACAGCTTTCACAGTAGGAATTTAAAGCACATAAGGTCATTTTACTGCTTAATAGTTTGATTTATTTCTGTTTTTTTTTTGCCTTTTTTTGTGTAATTCTGCTTGAGCAAAGTAAAAAGAGGAGAACAGAAAACATCGTCAGATTTGGGAATCAAACCTTTAAAATGTATCTTATCTATCTTTAAAATTTCTTTCCATTAAAAAAGACAAAAAAGGAAAATATATCTAACTCTCAAATTGTGAACAACAATTACAAATTTAGAAAATATTGTCAGTCCAATATTATTGGCCCAATATTGGTAGAATTATGTACCATCCATGAATGGATTAGAGACTCTGGGAATAGACAGAAGACAGGAGACAGAGCTGGAGGTGGAGGAGTTAAAGATGCTGAGATTCCCTTTAGGAGAGACAAGGATGGACAGGATCAGGAATGAGGTGATTAGAGGGACAACACAGGCAGGAAGGTTTGGAGAAAAAGCTAGAGAAGACAGATTGAGATGGTTTGGACATGTTCAGAGGAGGGACAGTGGAGACATTGGTAGAAGAATGATCCTAGGAACCAGACTGGGGTCCGGAGGGTTCCAGGTTACTACTGAGGTCCCCTGAGCATGGCACCGTCCCCACCCACTGCCCCCACTGGTGTGGATCACAATGTCACAATGACAAGGAGTTTGATTTCCTTCATTTTCTGTCCTCAGAGGAGAAAAACCTATTAAGGACGTGTCAATGAGGTAAAAAAAAATGGCCACTGACTGCCTGACTTTTTATGTTTTCTTTTTTCTAACTACTCCCAAGACAAGGGAAATATCAAAATCAGAATTCTCAACCTTCCGGGCCCTGCAGCAGCCTGGTTCTGTTCGGTTTGTTTAGGTTCTGGTCCTAACTGCAGAAACAAAGAGCGCCTCCTTCAGTCCATGGTTTTCACACCACTCCACTAATCCAAAAATATGCAGGTCATTTTCACTATAACTCCACGTCACCCCAGGGGTACAGTTTGACTTGTGAGCGGCGTTTTAATTCCCGCTGGCCTGATGCATGCTGGGATATGGCTGCTTATCAACTAAATGGCTTTAGATTTGCACATTTTTGAAGTTCTTTGTAAGATTTTTGGTTTTATATTTCCTCCTCCTCCTCCTCCTCGCATTCTTCTCCCTTTTCCGCTAATTGGAAATCAGTGACACTTTCTTCACGTGTAGATCAGCCCTTGATTCAGTCTGATTTTTTTTTTTTTCTGAAATACCAAACCTCAGCATGCTTTTTATGGACACAGAAAATTGAGTGCTCAATAAAGCTGTGTAATAAGCAGCCGGCCGGTGGTGGCTGACCGGTATTTGCCTGCCTATTTTTTTTGTCCCTCTTTCATTTAGCTTCGCCCAGCTTGCATCCTCATATCCTATTTGAGACATCATTCAAACCCTGAGCCCCAGCCTGCAGCGTCTCAGCTCCTCCACCCCCTAACCCCCCACCCTTCCAGTCAGGGATCCTGGACCGGGGCCAGGTTCTTCACCCATACCCGACCTCATCGACTGAGCCGCTCTCCACCGGCCGAATGATTGATACTGGACTTTGCTAACTAGACTCCAGAGTCCAAGAACAACGGAGGCCGACTGCGGAGTCCACTGCAGTGTGTTTGAGTCCTCACTCAGGGGCTTTAGGAGTAAAAATGTATGCACATGAAAGAGACCTGGTGTGTGTACGAAATATTTGTGTGGAAAAGTGCTTACAGGTACAAATAAAAAGTTTAGCAGAGACAGCTTTTTTGTGGTGGTTAAATAGGCACCAGTGTTTAAAGAGGAAGTGAGGAAAGTGGACGGAGGATCCTAAAACTCAGGCAGATCATTTCTGGAAGAGGAAGGATAAGGAGCTACACCTCCATACCTAGAGTTACACTGTTATAATGATATCCCAGGAAAAAAACACAACAATCTTTAGGAGAGACAAGGATGGACAGGATCAGGAATGAGGGACAACACAGACAGGAAGGTTTTGAGAAAAAGCTAGAGATTGAGATGGTTTGGACATGATCAGAGGGACAGTGGATATATTTGTAGAAGAATGATCAAAGAGATGGAGCTACCAGGTAGGAGACAAAGAGGAGATTGATGGATGCAGTGAGGGAGGACAAGTTGGAGTTAGAGAAGATACAGAGGACAGGGGGACATGGAAAATGTTGAATCGCTGTGGCAACCCCTGTAAAAGGAGACAAGCAGAAAGGAGAAGACGAGGAAGACACAAGTTGTGTCCATTGAGCAGCTGTAACTGGTCAACACCAGACATCAGGAGGTTCAGGAAACTGGAGAAAATATACTTTTAAACATATAAAACTTAGAGACATAAATCTGTACATGTGACATTAATACAACACACAATGGACTGGACATCCACTCCCTGAGGTTTGGTGCTGTGGTCATCAGAGAATCGCCTGTATTTTCAGCTCTGTTCAGTCCTCGTTAGTCCTCAGGCTGTTTAACTATTAATAACTCTTATTGCTTTGTCTTTACCATCATTACTGCAGGTCAATGGGCCGGCTGTATCTAGGGAGGCTATCGCTATGGCAACCAAAAGTCATGCCTCTAATTAATTGGGAATAAATTGGGTCATGAGACCTTCCTCAACAAACTTGAAATGTCCAATAAATGAAAAGCTATTCTTGTGCCGATGAGAAAGGTCAGGCTTGTCAAACGGATAAAAGTGAAAGCACACGTTGGCGAGAACTTTTATGCATATTAAGCAAACTGCACATCTTGCCAGATGTTGAACTTTCAGTGCTTTATAATGTGCTCCGGTACTAATACGGATTATCATGAGAACCGGTACTTTTTCTTTTGTAATCTTCCTGTTGTGGTTCGGCCTTTGTCAAACAAAGTTATTTCAGAGTCTTATGTTATGTTTTAGAGTCTCTGATAGTCTCCGCAAAATATAGAGAAGACACCGTTAAAACTCCAAGCCAGGGGACTCAAACTTGTGGCTGGTGGGCCATTTGCGGCCCGTGAAATGATATTGTGAGGCCCCCAACTTGATGCCAAAGTTGAATGTTAGCGTGACGACACAAAATGTATTAACAGGATGAATGTTTCGCAACAGAGACTTAGTTTAATTGCACTTTTATCCTAAGCATTGTTGGTCAGAATACAAAACACTGAACTTTGATAAATATATGGTAAGTTTTTTTGTTTTATATAACTATATTACATAGTTTTATATCATTTTACAGATTTGTTCTCCACATTTTATGGTAAATCCTATTGTTCTCAAAACCCCGATCCAGAGTCTCCTTCTGGTTCAGTGTTGTATTACACAGAATCTATAGAAAATTGGGAAATATTTATATATTTTCTTTTGTATTGAGCACTGAAAGCTGACGCGGCAGTGATAGTGTGGGTGGTGGCCCTTAAATTTGAGTTTCTAAGCACTTCTTTGAATGACATATGAAGGTGAGTCTGCGTTAGATGTTTTCCATTGACCCATGAAGACAGTTGGCTGGACCAGTTCTCAACCAACGATGGATTGTTATGGCCTGCACGGGTCAGGAACGGTCCATGACCCTCAGCTTGACTAAACATCTTCAGCCCCACGCAGGTGTTTCCATACGTTGTGACAAGGCTGTGTGTGAAGTCGATTCCAGAAACATCCGTTGCCTCATTAGTTTGATGACTCTTCTATTATATTTTCCTCCCAGTCTCCTCCCTGCCTGGTATTTTCTCTCTGTCCTCCCTCCAGCCTCTGCTTTTTCTCTCCCTTCCTGTAGTCTAAATAAAGTGTCTGTAGGGGTAACTCAGCCCTGAAACAGAGGAGATTAACGCGTCCACTGGGGACAACAGTTAGTTGAGAAGAAGAGAGCGAGCTCGCTGGGTGGAATTCAGTTCACTTAAAAATAGACCCATGTTTTCTTTTCTTGTTTCTTTCTCTGTGGACTTCGTCTAAGTACGCCGTGCTGCGAATGAACATCAGTAATTTCATAACAGAACCTTGATTATCGGTAGTACAATATAATAATTAAGAGGTAATTACACCTAGAGGTAATTGACAAATAATAGTTTGGGGTAAAGAAAACAACTGACAGAGTCACAACAGAGTGGATTTTTTGCGCCAAGGACTGGTTAAATGTCTGGTACTATTTGCACGGAGCAGTCGTTAAGTTGTGGCATAAAAATACCCCTCAATAAAATTTAATTACGGTGTTCTGAAAATTATCGGTAGTACAATATAATAATTAAGAGGTAATTACACCTAGAGGTAATTGACAAATAATAGTTTGGGGTAAAGAAAACAACTGACAGAGTCACAACAGAGTGGATTTTTTGCGCCAAGGACTGGTTAAATGTCTGGTACTATTTTCACGGAGCAGTCGTTAAGTTGTGGCATAAAAATACCCCTCAATAAAATTTAATTACGGTGTTCTGAAATATTTTCCTACCTATAAAATCTTCCTACCCAAATTAGCTGTGCATGGACACAACAAGGATTTCTCAAGTGCACACAGCCTATAATTTTCTGCCACCAGAACGGTATAAAAAGTTAGAATCTTGTATCAATGACTCTGCGTTATTTTGAGTTTATTGTTGTTGTCTTCACTGAGAAAATATTTCCTAATCAAATATAGTTGCATTAT
>JAFBJS010003335.1:0-15637 GCA_016785265.1 Paraplagusia blochii | reverse complement strand
TATTGATGATGGAATCCTAGCCATTCTATTGGTCAGTTCTTTTGTTGATATGGGTATGGATCAAGTGGAAGTGATAGACAGATGGGGCCAAAAGGAAACATTATTTTCTCTGTGGCCCTTCACCAAGTCAGCCACGTACCATTAACCGTCCCCGACCCTGTGGTTGGGGACCACTGAATTAAAGCCTAAGAAAAGTTATCATGGTTCATTGAAGAGAACAATGTGATTAAGAAAAGAAAATTTGTACATTCAAAATCCTGATCTGGCAGTAGTCTTAATCTTAATGAAAAAAAAAAAAACAACACACCACACAACTAGATACAAATCAATAAATGTCCATTTAACAAAATTAAAGCCCAGTCAGACTTGTACAAGGCAGATATAAGGCAGAAAAACCTGCCATGGGAATGAGGCTGGTGTCAGAGGGCAAACAACTCCCAGATACACACTCCCTCTGCCCTCTCCCCATGCATGTCACAACCTTTCTGGCCTCCAGAACAGGTGTGTCATCGAGCCCTTGTCATGTCCCTTTGTTTGCTGGAAACAAGTGATACTTGTAAACATTCTTCTCAGGCCCAGAAAGTGGGGCGAGAGGCTGATGGCACCGAAGCGGAAAGAAACGTTTCCAATGACTGAAGCTTGATGGAAAAAAAAAAAACAAACAAAAAAAAAAAACATTCTGACCTGACAATATTCCAGAAGACACACAGAAGGAGGAAAACCAAGGACAATTACTTTCAGATAGAAACCTGTAGCTGATCCCATGAAATACACAGTGGATTTCCAACGGATTTCCAACCGTTCCTGCTGCTTCCATAATGTAAAGAACACGCTTTATGAATGTGTCTATAATTGAGGTAGAATAATGTGCTGCGGTTCACTGACCTGACATCAACCAGAATCCATTACTTTATTAGTATTCAGTTCCTGAAAGCTGGTTTCACGCTGTAAATGCAAATATGTGTTTGATTGCGAAGCTGCCCTTAAAAAGGCGAGCAGTGAAATGTGAGTGTTTGTGATTTTGTGGAGGAGGAGGGCGGCTGAACATGGGAATCTAAAAAGCTGCCTTTCACTTTTTCCAGAAACATTCCCTCCTGGCGTACATATTTCATGTACAAATGCAGCAGAACATTCTGGGTGAATTCTTCAGAGAAGCAGACGATCCCCCGCTGTGGTTTTTCAGCTTTGAATGACACACTCCATAAACCTGCAGACCTGAGGTTTTGGGGGACGTTTCTGTGGAGTTCAACAGCAGCTGGCGTATGGTTTTCTCTTCAACCAATCAGCTGTTCAACGTCAGGTTTGGTGGTCAACAAACATGAAATCTGACCAGGAGCAGGATTTGAAAACACTATGAGGACATTAGAGTGATTTCAATAACCGTTTCATGTATTTGATCTGACTTAACGACGCTGAATGTACTGTGGAAAATTGTAAATAGTCACCAAATAGTTATATAAATATATATTTTCTTCTTTTCCGTGTGCCTTTTTTCATGGGTTGCCACAGCGAGTCAACAATTTCCCTCTTCCCCTGTTCTCTGTATCTTCAACTCTAACTCCAACTACCTCCATGTCCTCCTTCACTGCATCCATCAATCTCCTCTTTGTCTCCTACCTGGTAGCTCCATCTCTAGGATCATTCTTCTACCAATGTATCCTAACAGAAAAAAATGGATAGACTATGAGTCATTTTTCTTCTGCTTAGAATTAAAAGATAATCGTTTCAGTGAATATTAAGTTCTCGTCAAAATGTTTGATTTAACAACTAAAATACTTCAAGACAAATCTCTCAAAAGCCTGAACATTTTTCTTCCAATCGTTATATAAATATCGCTGAGCTTCGTGATACGTTTTATAACCCTTTAAAAAAAAGTTACAATAAATCCAACCTGAATGTAAATCTGTTAAAACATTTGCGGCTTAGTGAGAGGTTTTGATCTTGACGTATCTGTATCTTTAAACTCTTTTGACTATGCAGACATATCTCTCTGTGAGTCAGTGTAACTGATCATTTTTTTTTCTCCGTCCTGAGAGGCTGCTGTTCTTATTCTATTTCACCAGTTCCTCCCAATCACAGAAATGTCATTTACAAGAATTAAACCCAGACAAAATGTGTGCAATTCCTCTGATAAAATGAAAGCACTCATTTGTATTCACAGACACGTGACTAGTCATTGGAAGTTACACTAATCTCATATTTGGCTCACATGTGTTTTTGTGAGTGTGGGTGTTGTTGCATCAGTAAACATTATTACCCAGAGAGGAGGAGGTGTAAAATGACAGTGAAACACAGAGCAGAGCGGAGGGCGGAGGAAGACGGGGGAGCTGCTGAGGGGGAGATATCGTTTGTGTCAGTGGAAGCGAGAGCCTATCGATTTACAACCCTCTGCATGCCACACTGAGACCTGATGCATAATTCATGCAACAAGCCATAAATACAGACACTCCTCTCGTCAGGAGAGCACGTTCTCAGCACTTATGGTCACCTGGTGAGGCTGATGAGACCAGGAAGTGGAGACATGTAAAGAAGGGCTGAACCAGGAGATGAGGCAGAGATCAGAACGGCATGATGATCTGGCTTCAACCCCAGCAGTTGAATCCAAACACTGGCCCTGGTTCTACTGACAAGGGCTTTGAAACGGTTCAAGGAACAAAAACAGAAATTTTTGCCATTTTGTTTGGAACAGAAACAAAACCAGAAACACACACACACACACACACACACACACACATATATATATATATATTTTTTTTTGTTTGTTTCTGGTTTCGTTTCATTAACATGTGTTTTTAATCACATTGTTCTCTCCAATGGACCATGATAACGTGTCTTAGGCTCCAACCACAGGGTCGGGGACCATTACCGGTCTGTGGGCCACTTGATCCACAGAAACGAAATAGACAGATGGGGCCAAAAGGAAACATTATTTCTCTGCGGCCTGGCACCAATTCACCCACGGACCGATAATGGTCCCCAACCCTGTGGTTGGAGCCTAAGACAAGTTATCATGGTCCATTGGAGAAAACACGCGTTAATGTGGAAATCCTGATCTGGCATATATATATATATATATATATATATATATATATATAGTATCTGTTTGTTCTGGAATAGGAATGCATATCTAAAAATAATGGTAACCAGGTAATATATGTGTTGTTTTGTCCTTTAAAAATACTGTGTAGGCCACAATCAAAGTCAATTGTTTCCTCTAACAAAATTTTTTTCGTAGCGCTTCAGGAATATCATCCTCAAGGTGCAACAAATACCAGAAACGTTGAAATATTGTTTCTGTTCCGAACCGATTGGCAAAAAAATTTTGCTTAAAGCCCTGGCTACCACAGACTTTTTAGGTTATGAATGACTTAACTTGGAGGCTAAACAGCGATGAACGGGTTACCGGGTTAGTGGAAAGGGGTGAAAAACTTCAGCTCACGTTCCCTATCGGTGGGTGAACAATCCAAAGCTTGGTGAATTCTGCATCCGGCGTAAAAAACTGTGCCACAACAAAATGGTTGGGGCCTGGGTTAACAAAAACCTTTCTGTGGCAACCCCTGAAAAAAGCCGAAAGTAAAAAGAAGAAGAGTTTCGATGGTTCGTCTACACTGCACATAGAAACTTTCCAAAAAAAAAAAGTTTGTTTTTGTGACCGTGACAAGGAACCTGACAAACACAGAGTGTGAGTCATAGATAGATGTGTCGACTATGGAGAGAATCCAAGAAAGTTCTAAAAATATTACGTCGTCCAGATTCAGATACACTGGAAACAATTTAAGGGATGCGGTCCGAACTTCTATGTGGTTCGGTATCAACTGACCTACTGACTGGTGTCAATGAACCAGGGTTTGGGGAGGGTTGTGTTAGGCTACACCCAGATTTGGAATGAAATTTTGAAACATTACATTCAACAGCTTTATTGGATACAGAGCCACCTGCAGACTGATGGTGTCTCTTTGTTAGCTCTGCACCCCCCCACGCTACGCCGTTAGATTTACATCCTACGCCCGCTGTAAAACAGCCGCTCGGCTTTTATTCCTTCCACCGCGCTGTTATGGTCTGGGGTAGGAAGGGTGTCTGAGTTATGGGCTTTATTTGGGACTGAGGAAAAACAGGATGGCAGGGATCCTGGCAGGTGTGGGGTCGGAGGGTTGTCATATGCAGAGGTCTGTTGAATGTATGGATTCATAAACTATGATTGCATCCCTTGGAGAACGGTTGCCAAAGACTGGGTCGGGACCTTCAGGTGGGTCAATGTACTTTTTTTTTTGGGTCGTCTCGTATCATGTTTCCTAGGAATTCCTGGTTCAATTACAGATGTTCGTTTTGTAATCCTAATTTTTAAACGAACAACGTCTATTAAATTGGGTTGTAGAGGTTCGTGACTTTTGAAACACGCGTCCCGGGTAAGTAATTGTTTGGGGAACCCTGAGAGCAAAAGCTAGTAGAAGCACACAACACTGAATCACAAAACTGGACAGATGGGAAAACCACAGAAGATGAAGTTTCTTCAACCCACAGCGAAGTTCTCATATATGCACAGAGAAGATATATGTTGGAAGTAGAAAAAAAAAAATTCCTGACAACACAATACAGGCTCTGTTGCCCCTGCAGCGGTGCAACTGGTGCAGTGTAATGCCCTGTAATCCATTGAGCTCAAACTGTCAAATGAGCACATAGCCATTACGGACTTTAGTAAATCTCCACACTTCTCAGGTCTTTACCTCATAGCGGACATCACTCTTCTGTCATCTGTAAGCAAATCCGCTCTTTACTCTGAGGGGAAACCCATCACAAAAAGCTGAACTAACCCTCAATTTAGTCGAGGCCATTTCTGACTTAAAGTACACATCAACATCTACCGCACTCTGACCTTGGGTGTAGAAGTACAAGGTGGGTGTAGGAGGTGCAAGGGGTAAATAAAATAAAAGCAAATATGGCTCATGTATCTACTGGCCTGAAGGTTGTAGGCAACTTTGACTACTCTGAGTGAGGTCAGCTGCAAATGGAACAAGCTGTGTTGTGACGGATGGTCTGAGGGGAGTGGAGACACGTTGGTAGGGGTGAACCAGAGGTGGGGTGGCTGAGGTGGGGTCAGTTAATTAGTGTGGAACAAAATGAGGGAGTGATGGTGCCGACCATGACATCAATCCTCACTTGGAGCCGGGAGGAGGGAATCTCAATCACTTGAGGACTAAACTGAAGAAACCAGTACATGAACTGTAACTCGTTACTAGGGGACGTTTGCACAATCACTGGTTTGGCAAGTATGGGTGGACCTGATCTTTGTCAAGGTCCTTGACAAGTCTTCTTCTTCTTCTTTTGGCTTGTCCCTTTATCAGGGGTTGCCGCTGCGAATCAGCTATTTCCATCTCACCTTGTCCTCTCAATCTTGTACTCTGACTCCAACTACCTCCATGTCCTCCCTCACTGCATCCATCAATTTCTTCTTTGTGTCCTACCTGGTAGCTCCATCTCTAAGATCATTCTTCTACCAATGTCCCTCCTTTGAACCATCTTAATCTATCATTTTGTTGTCTTTCATCTTTGATTTGGACAAAGTTTTACACCAGAAACCCTTCCTGACGCAACCCTCACCATTGGGCTTGTGATCCCTAGTGGCTGGTTTGGGGTCATTGACAAGGATGTAATTATTTTGTTTCTGTTTTTTTCAGACTGTGTATGCATGGTCTCATTAGACCACTATGATTCAAAGCCTATAGTCCCTCATACAAACTGTCCTATCACTTTTTAAGGTTATAAAGTTGGGGGAAATGGAACTTAATGTAGATACATTGTGTCATGTGCGGTGGAATCCAAACTAAGGTCTGGGGTTAGTTTTAAAGACCGATTAACTCATATTACTGTCAATCAATTCCATAAACATTTCCATTTTGGGAGCTGTGTTAATATATTAGGCTTTCTAGGTTTGACTCCCTCCCAGAGAAGCAAGAGAATCATAAAACAGGTATGTCTTATCAAGAGCGATAAGACAAGGTTGTGGTAAAACGCCTTCTCCGACTGTTGAGGTCAGTGAAAGAATTCTAAGGCCGAGGGCGAGGGAATAAATAGTTCTCTATATCTGAAGCATACCATTTTCAGGCAGCTGAAACAGAAACAGATTGCAGGTAGCAGACAGATATGTCTGGAATGCACAGAGAATAACTTTTTTTTTATACTGAGATCTTTTATTTTCTTACTGTTTCTGGAGGCCATGAGGGATCCTGAAAGTTAAAATCCAACCACAGAAGTCGGGAGGCTTGTTATAAATGTGATGAGAAGGATAAAAATCCAAAGAGTCGACAGACAAGACAATACACGTCTAATTATTACTATGTTAGTAACTAGAGCCACATTATATAAGTCTAAAAAAGGACCAGAAAGAGAGGAGAAGTTTGTGAAGCTTCATCCCTCTCTCCCAGGTAAATTCAGAGATGATGTTGCATCAAAAATTTGACATTTGCTACGATCCGCCTTCTCAACAAACCCATCTTTAATCAACGTGAAATCTGAAGGGAGTAAGAAGGTTGAATGAAATAGTTTGAGGGTTTTAATCCTCGTACACTTTAACCTCACACCCTGAGTAAATTATGGGGAGGTTTGTGTCAGGAAGACAAGGTTTAGGCTCAGGTTGAACGACCTCCAGAGCTTTATTTATGGCCCAGATAGTAAAGCTTCTCTAGCAAGGTTGCACGGATGTCTGCGTGAACTGTACATTAACACGCCGACCTTTTCGCCTCCTTCTAAACCTTCCTATCCCCAACCCTAACCCCGGTCATTAATGCTGTCTATCCATAAGTTCAGAAACTACAGCAACTACACGTCGTTGACGTCACTGAACGTCTGCTCTCACACAAACTTGAAGCGATCTTTACTTTAAGATAGATCTTTAGATTTAAGACCTCCGTACCAATGTCTCAGGGGCCAGATTAGAGAAGCTCAAACATGCCATATCTAACCCAGAGGCCATAGTCAGTCCAAGCCTGTTTTGAATCATAACATCAGAAACATTTCTACAAAGAAATAACACAGGCATGCAGGAGTCAGGGGGAGCAGAATAATTTGAAATGAATGTAACACTATTGCATGCTGCTCCATTATTTAGCTTAGGAGCAGATATCGTAAAGCGGTGGCATGAAGATAAAGCAGTAGTTCAGAGTTGGTTGTACACCCAAAAAGACAGGCTGGACTCAGGGTCTCCGTGTTCTAGTCTTCCAGCTTCTAATAATCTGCTACTGACGATCCACAGAACACTCTGCCAGCTTCTGTCATACGGGTATTTATGGTGAGCAGCTCGACTGAGACACACTGAAACAATTCTCTCCGTCCACATTGTGCTGGAGCCCAGCCAGATTCCTCTGAGACAGACTTTAAAAAAGTCAGTTCTGAACGTCTACAGACCCTTAATGGAAAGTGACAATATGTGTTGTGTTTTTTCCCTTTGCATTTTATTTGAAAAGAGCCTTTTCATTTTTTTTTTTTTACGTCGCGCCGATCAACATCTGTTCATGCTGCAAGAGCCTGCAATGACTTTTCCATGCAAACCCCTGCGGAGCGGCCCCTTTAACAAACACTGAATTTTAGCTAGCCAAATATATGTACGTGCACACACTGATAATAAACCTTGACTGCATGTGTGGGTCTGTGTTGCGCTACTGACCCCCAGGAACCTGAACATGATAAGAGGCAATGAATTCTTTTGGCTTCACATAAAACACAGGATTTGACTCGGTCTTTAACCTGCACTGGAATATCACATGTGAGAAGTTTCCTCCAAAACTCACACCAAAGAAACTTCTGAATTCTTTACGTTAACGCCCTCTTCTGAAAGACCGTAGCTAGGGATGTCTGATAATACTGTTTTTTTTACCAAATTTGTTGGAATCACAACGGATACTGAGAAATTTGCTGCACATATCAGTTGATCAGTTGATATCGATTTCAGAAATCAAGGGATTTTGTCAAAATCAGATACCAGTAAAAGTTGATATCCGACATCTGTTGATAACTTCGGTTCCTTTTTTTCATTCATATTCCGATACTTACAGAAAATATAATCTAAAACAGGTTTAAAATGTAACGATTCTTCAGCGATGGTACATTTTTTAATCCAAATGCAGAGACGACAATGAAATGTTAGGAAACTGCTGCTCGATTGTGTTTTTCTACATTGGAATTTACTGGACCTTCACACCCAGCCATGGTAAAACATGCTCCACTGACACAATATTCCAGAAGACATTTTTGGGCGTCCATAGGGATAGGGGCAGTTGTTGGCCTAGTGCCTAGTCCTCAAGGCCCCTGGTTCAAGTCCCCCTACCTCCAAGTAGGGCACACCCCTGCACGCCCTGCTTCCTGTGCTCTGGCTCAACTAGCTGCCCCCTGGGGTGAACAACACATGTTGATAAAAAGCCTTAGGTTCTATGTTACTTCCACTTCTTAAAGTACAACCAGATACCATTTCCATCTAGACTGTTTCTCGGTAGTACGGCAGCTAGCTTGACTAACGTCTCTACTCACACATGAACCACTAACGCTACATAAAACACAAAAAAATGTCATGATGCTCCTAATAATGTTTTCACAGGTGTTTGATGGGAGACGGCGACTATAAAGAGCCTTAAAACCATGTTTTCATTTCCTTAAGACCCAAAGTCTTCGTACTTGAACATTGTTCTGAAACCAGGTAACTACATCCATTTCTTACTTACCTGCGGTTGGAATACTGTGGCCTTGGTCGGTGTTCAGTAAATGGAATAATAATAGGATCAACTTTCAAGCTGGACATTTTTCCAAACGTATATCTGCAGATCAGCTCCAACTGTACCCAAGGGATACGGCTTGACCTTCAGATACGTCACCAGAAATTAAACTATTTTTATTTTAAAGCTAATTTACGCTTCAATAAACACACGTGTGGGTAGGATATTCAATTACTGTCAATAAATCCCCTCCAAATGTTACACAGAGGAGCTTTTAGGATGTAAGGAAGAATACACTGGTGGGAAAACGTAGTGATTCTTTAATGAACCACTTCTCCTTCAGAACTCCCTGGTTTACCTTTTCAAAAATATTATTACTGCGAGTGGAAAAAGAGGTAAAAGAGTCAGGAATATAATATCACAACCACATTAACCTCTGTCACAATTTATTGCTAATTGTGTTGGTCGATTTTCTGGTATAGAAAAGTTTAGGAAACTTTTTTTTTTTTTTTTTCCTTATGTTTATCGCCCCGTCTGCATGCCTTTTGTCTCCTAATCATATCGCCTGTGAGCTGACCTTCAAAACTAACTCTGTGTACTTTTCCTCCCCCGGTGCCAGGATTGATAACTGGATTATGGGCTCAATCAAAAGTACACAATGGTCTTCTTTGATAAGAGGAGCGCAGCCAGAGCGCGGAGGCTGAGAGGGCAAACTGTGCTTCAAAAAAAAAAAAAAAAAAACTGCTGCGGATTACAGAATAAAAGAGCCATAAAACACCGGCCTTTGGCTCCTGAGAAGAGAAAAGCTTATACTAACACACAGAGGTAATGATTTTAATATCCACGTTTAGGGCAGCGAGACCACACGCTGTAAATTTCAAATGGATCTAAAGCTGTGAGATACAGATCTCCACTGACTTTTTCTGTTTCACCCCCCGGGCCTTCTTCACCTCCTTTCAGGAATCCTCTTTCTTTTCTCACTAAGAGATCTAAACAATGAGCTCCTGGATTCTCCGTTCTGACACAGGAGTTGATTATATTTGTCTTTTTGTTGCAGCCAATTTAGGAGATGTTTTCTCCTGGCCCTGGATGCGAGACTTCCCAGGATGTTTGATAAATCACGTACGGTTTCTGTAAATATTACAGGAATAGCCACACAGTGGAAGAGTGGTTACATCATCGTCCTACAATCTTTCCTCCATAGAATCAATACACATGCTTGTATGTAAGTTCCGAGGTCCAGTGTAGTTAGGCACCAACCCAAGACCTCAGTTGAAGACCCTTTGTATTGTGTTCATATATTCTTTCCGATGTTTTTTTTAGCTCTTAATGGTCAATGACAAACTGTTAAACCATCCAGTTGACATCGACTGATCACTACTGGGATTGGCTACAGCTCCGCCCACAACCATTAAAAAGATTAAGGTTTAGAAGACGAATGAATAAATGAACTTAAAATGTAGACGAAACAACAACGTAAGTGATTTAAACACAAAAGACCTACATGCTTGGCAAATGCCTGTACAATTTTTGGATGCACAAAAATTCTAGGGGCATAAAAATACGGAAAAGATTTTTTTATTTTTTTTTTTTTCTGAGAGGATTGATTTGTACGGAAGCGTATTATTACCACACCAGGGAAGGGATCAGTGTCACGTTATTTCATGATAAGTTTGTTATTTCGTGACACGTATCATGCTATTTTGTGAAAAGTTTTATGTTATATCGTGATACGTATCAAGTTATTTCATGATTTTTTTTTTTTTTTTGTTAATTTGTAATATATATCAAGTTATTTCATGACAGTGTGACGTTATTTCGGGATAAGTTTTACATCCTTTTGTAATAAGTTTTACGTTATTAATGTCATACTAACACCAAATGACATGATACTATCAAAAAAAAACATAACACCTATCAATGAAATAATGAGATAATATCACTTTATAGATTTATACCTATCACGAAATACCATAAAAGTTATCATGAAATAGCGTGATACGTATCACGAAAAAAACATCAATCTCACCATAAAATAACGTAAAAACTTATCACGTAAAATGTGATACTATCACGTTAGAATGTGATGCGTATCATGAAATAACAGAAATGTTATCACAAAATAATGTGATACTATTACTTTAAAATGTGATTCGTATCACGAAATAATGTAAAACTCATGAAATAACCTGGTACTATCACAAAATAACATGAATGTTATCATGAAATAACATGATGCATATCACAAAACAATGTAAATCAAAATAGTGTGATACTATTACGTTATAAGGTACCATCACAAAAAAATAACATGATACTGCGCCCATTTTTTTTACCCAAGTGTGGCAGAAAAATGCTTCCTTAGATTTGAACTCTGCAGTCGGACCTTTCCTTCCTTGGTCTCTGATCAGGAACAGGCCTGGTGGAAAAACTACATCTATTTACTACTTGGACTCACAGGACGAACACATCTTATCATGATCTTTGAAATTGTGCATCCACTTTGGAAGCACTTCAGGTATCTGGCACATCACATCAAAGACACCTGCAGCGGTTGAAATGTCTTGTTCCAAGTCGTCGTCTGTTTTTATAACATTTTGTACGAGTCGAAAGAACAAAATCCCAAAAAAATACAAACTAAAAAACAAACAATTGCAGGGATTGTGCCTCTGCTCTGCATCTGTTCAGTGTTAGCAGATAATGGCTCCAGTGCCTCAACTCTGCTCTGCACCGCAGTTACATGTCACCACCAAAATAAAAGCTTCGTATTGAGAAACGCAGACAAATGAGACTGGGGTGAAATACTGCATTAACTGCCAATAAATACGTAATTTGAAAGCATGTTTTTCTGTCCTCCTATTATTTCTCATGCAGAGAAATAAAATAGACACAGATTTTTTTTAAAAAAATGAGTTCACTCCAGTAAAACATATTTTTTGGCTATCTTATTTGACAAATCTAATTGAATAAGCATTCGCCCATTTTTTTGTAGGCCTTTGTATCTATGGTTTACAACTACTGCATGTTCAATACTTTATCCCATAATATGCATTACTGCATAATATGTAGTAAAGTCAGACCTGGTAATACACTAAAAGTACATAAAGCTGTAAAAGTCCTTGGCTCAGCTTGAAGACAAACAAAACTTCTAAAGGAAAAGGAAAATCTCAAAAGATTAGTACTGGCTTAGAAAATCTCAAATAATTTATTAAATATTATTATTATTGTTAATAGTAAGTCAGCGGTGGTGGCCTAGAGGTTCAGGAAGATAACTAGGTCTCAAGACGTCAGGTTCTAATTCCCCAGCTGCCAGTGAGATGCTCTGATCATAGGATCGTCTCCACCCACATAACTTCCAGTGGGTTCAACAACCTACAAAGGCTCACACTATGGTACAGTGTGATTTGGGTGGCAGTTGTAGAGACTGCTGCCCCCGGGACAAGGCAACCAATAACAGAATATTAGGGGTGTACAAATTAATCGATTTGGATCGGTTTGGATCGAACTAAACCGATCGTTTAATATTTCTTATGAATCATTCCTGAATCGGACCGTAGCCTGTGAATCGAGATATGAATCGGATCGTTATGTGAGTGAATCATCACACCCCTAATATACACTATATATATTAGGGGTGTGCAAATTAATCGTTTTGGATCGGTTTGAACCGAACTGAACCGAATCGGATCGAACTGGATGTTGATTTTTTTTTTTTTTTTTTTATGAATCGTTCCTGAATCGGATTGTAGCCTGTGATTCGAGATATGAATCAGATCGTTATGTGAGTGAATCGTCACACCCCTACAGAATATACAAAACATTATTTCTAGTAACAGCAGTTTGATCCATGCTCAAGACATAATCTTGCATTTGGTGCAGGAGTCTCAAACTCGCGGCCCGTGGGTCATTTGCGGCCCGTTGAACAATATTTTGTGGCCCTGCCTTGGTGTGAATGAGGGATTTATAATAATATTTTATAGTGTATATTTTATTTGTTCTCCACATTTTATGGCAAATCATATTGTTCTCAAACTTTTTTTTTTTTTTTTTGTATCGAACAGCTGACAGCTTGGAAGCTGACATGGCTCTTCAGTGATATGATAGTGTGGCTGGTGGCCCTCAACTGGTTTCTGGTACAGGAGCCAAACACTGAGGAAAACACTGCGACTTAAGACACTGATGCAAACTTGCAACATGACTGTCCTCTGGCTCCTCCTGTCAGATGTGATTTGTATCGTGAAACACCTCATTATGGCACAGCTGCTGCTGCTGTTGTTAACCATCATGGCATATTTTCACTCAGTTCTCCAAGCCTCACCCCCCTGAGCTGCCCTCACCCTGAACCTGTCCTGAGAGGAGAGAGGAGGGGGGCGGCAGAGAGGGGAAGGGAAGCTGGAAGGCTGTGGTGGGATCAGTTCGGCCCGTTTCACTCCGAGTTAATGGGTCAGTGTGTGTGTTTCTCTGTCGGTTGATAAGAGTCTGTCAAAGAATGAAGACAGACTGAATAATAAATATACTGTATTCTGATTCAACAACTACTGTGGGAAGACTGAACTTATCTTATCTCACCGTTTCATGTGTTCAGAGAAAACCTTTTAGTCATACCTAGACATCAAGAACTCTCTGACCCGAGGGTCCGCAACCTGTGGCTCCTGAGCCACATGTGGTTCTTAAGCCTCTTTGCAATGGCTCTCCACAATAAATGGAATTTAGTCAATCTGTCCTCACAGATACACCGAGTCTGTGTGACCAGAATGTAGGTGAGAAGAAGGAATGCTGTTTTTTTTTTTTTTTTTTAACTATCAATGATCACTTTTTATTAAACCTGTTGACCAAAAAAATAAGATTTCCTGAATCTAAATTTCCCAGAGATTCTTAGATCTAGGTAGGTAGGTAGTTTAATAGGTAGATTGATAGGTAGGTAGATAGATAGAAAGACTGTTAGGTAGATTGGTAGATAGATCGGTAGATCGGTCAGTTGATGGATGGGTGGGTGGGTGGATGGGTGGGTAGGTAGATAGATAGATAGATAGATAGATAGATAGATAGATAGATAGATAGACAGTTAGATAGGTAGATTAGTAGATTAGTAGATAGGTAGGTAACTAGATAGATCGGTCGATTGTTCGATTGATAGATAGATAATATAGATAAGACATAGATATATATAATATATATATATCTATATCTATATACATAGTATATATAGATATAGATAGTTAGGTAGGTAGGTACGTATGTGGGTAGGTAGTTGGTTGGTTGTTTGGACGGATGGATGGTTGGGTGGATGGGTGGATGGATGGTTGGATGGATGGATGCATAAAACATAGTGAGTTTGATCAACATTATCAAGCACATGGTTCCTTTGGGACTCAAACCCAAGACTCTGCTCTCCTTTCGAGGCTAACATGAAGGCCCCATGAAACCACCAAACACGGTTTACCTTATTAGGAGCAGACGTGACTCTGTGTGTGAGGGTGAGCCATAAAAGAGATTTACGACCAGAATAGGAAAAAAGAAGATATGAGCAAGAACACAAACTAGTTTTATCTGAACTGTATCCACAGACAAATAAACATGAACTTCATGCCATGAAATGTTACACCAGCTGAGGATCGTGTTTACGGCTGCGTGTCCCTGACTGTACACTTATCTGTCCCATCTTCAGGATCTTTTTCACCTCTGGAATAAATCTGAGCTGTTCTTCTGTGAGAGCCTCTCTCTGAAAATCCTCCCCTGAAGCGGAGCCATCAATCCAGCCTCCTCTTTCATGTCTAATCGACTTTTACAAGCCCCCGTCCCTCACAGGCCGACTTTTACAGCTTTCCTTTTTTTTTTTCTTGCTCCCGATTTGACGCACGGCCGAACGTGGCTGAGCGACACAGGTGCATAGCATTACTACTTTAATCAGAAGCAATTACAAACAGGTGTCGGAGACGTGTCGTGGCCAGAGAAGGTGGCTTCGTTAAAACAAAGAAGGAAAAGGGGGCGGGACAGAGTTAAGGCCGCGTCTGAAGCCGAGGGAATCGTAACTAGGGGGTGTTTCATGACTTGTTTTAATAAAATCCTGCATATCCTTCCTTTTGGGTACAAAGCTACATGGTATTTTTTGGCATTAATTAGGGGACAATATGATATGATAACACAATTATGTTATATTGGCATCGTTTTTGATGTTTTTTTTTTTTTTGGCAATCGTTTTTGATTTTTTTTCTGCCGATAATGAAATCCCGGTAACATGATGCCTGGATTTTGCCAAATTCCTTGAAATCCCAGAAAAGATTTTGACACATTTACTGGAGCACATATCAGTATCTGTTGATATCGAAATTAAAATGATTTTTTTTCGGATACAGACAAAATCCCATTATTGTCAGGTTTCTACAAGTATTTTATTTCGTTTTGATTCATCTCCTTCAAAAAGATATTATTGTTGTCATTTTCCTTTGGCAGCTTTTGAATAATAATTACCATGTTGAAAAATGACATTTTAATTTGTTTTTTAAGGCTAGTTTTTGGTCAAATATGTTTGTTAAAAAAAATTATATATATACTGTAAATGTAAAGGACATACCATTTAAAAAACAAAAATAAAATCTACAAAATATATCATGATAATATTTTAGATTTTAAAAAATTGTGTCTTGACATCCAAAAAACCCTACTCATATATATGTTTTTTTTTTTTTTTTTTCAACTGTAAGACTGAAGTATACGCTCCTGTACTCAGAGACCAGGTCCAAATGTCTTCCTGTGCGTTCCCTGTTGTAAAGACATCTGTCTTTTCAGCTTAGGGAAACACAGTCGACCGGTGTGAAAAGAATTTAACCTTCAGTCTTATTGTTGGCTCAACATGCAAAGTCGTTGGTCAGTGGAAAAGAAAAAAAAAAAAAAAACACAGACACCAGAAACGGTGTGATTTGCTGAGACATTCC
>JAFBJS010003333.1:33299-52698 GCA_016785265.1 Paraplagusia blochii | reverse complement strand
TGTTGTGTACCATGTTTAATAAAGTTCCATTGCAAAACTCTATCTATCTATCTATTTATCTATCTATCTACCTACCTACCTTCCTACCTACCTACCTATCTATCTATCTATCTATCTATCTATCTATCTATCTATCTATCTATCTATCTATCTATCTATCTATCTATCTATCTATCTATCTACCTACCTTCTACCTACCTACCTACCTACCTACCCACCTAACCTTAATTATTTTTATTTAGGTCAGGTTTTTCACATTTCCCCTACTTATTTTTTACCCTGTGCTAGAATCAAACTTTTCACTACTTCTTGCTTATCCTGCAATGCTATTTTGGATACGCAGACCGTTGCCACATACTTAGAAATAAGCAAATTATAATGATGTATGGGTTACAGTACATTATCAGGGGAACTCCTGACTAAATGGTCAGTGCACCTTTAATTGTTCTCATTACGGTGTTTTATGGCCAATGTACTTATGAGCAGAGCACGGAAGAACTCCAGGAAAAGCGTCAGTCGATGTTGATCAATTTAACCAGGGGCTTCAAAGAGAAGCTGAACCTGCATTAACCTGAACCTCTCCCTGTCAACGCCATTGAGAGTGTGCATACATGCATATATTTACACGCACAGTTTACAGCAGGGGGAGACCAGGATCTACCAGAAGATCTCCAAAGGTGTGTTGGTTGATCCTGAGGAATAACATAAAAAATAATTGTAATTAGACTAGGAATAATATTCTCTTTCCAGAATAATATAGGTATTGGGTCAGACAGTATAACAAATATATAGCAATGTATAGAATAAAATAACACTTTTGTATAGGTAAGTATATTTAAAGTTTTCAATCTAGGTAGGTCATTTCAGCCTGGTCATTTGAAAAAGTAGCTCACAAGACAAAAAATTGTGGACACCCCTGGTTTACAGGATAGGACGTAATCTAAAGAAGGAAAGACAAAAAGAAAGAACCTCTGAAGTACCCAGATGCAGTTGTTTTAAAATCATTAAAACAAAATATATCCTAGAACAGGGGTGGGCAAACTCTTTGACCCGCGGGCCACAATTGGTCCTAAAATTGGACACGGGGGCAGAGTCAAGAGCAGAAAATGGAGCGTTGGTTTGAACTGCAATGATTAGCATGTGAACAGCAAGAATAAAACTGAAAATGTGAAATTTCTAAAAGCCTTTATTGTGTCATCTAATGGGGGAAAGCACGCATTGCTGGAAAAAGGCAAAAAGTATGTTGAAAATATAAATAAATGATTTAATTTGGACAAGGTTGGCGGGCCACATTTAAAAGGGCAACGGGCCGCATCCGGCCCCCGGGCCTTAGTTTGCCCACCCCTGTCCTAGAACGTTAGTGCTTAGACTAATACTTTTACTTCTTCAATGCATGGGGTTCTTCAGAACATGGGCTTTTTTAACACATGAATGTCATAGTGGTCGCACCACAAGGACAAGGGTGAGTATTAAATATACAGGACACCAGCCGACACAGGGCTGGTGATTTGATATCAAATCACATATCAACAGTCATTAGAAAAAAAAAAAGAAAAAATACTCTTAGTGTTGCTGTCACACACAGAACAGTGCAAGTTCAAACATATGAAGATTATACAGGTGCCTTCACACTCTTCCTCCTAAGGACGGGGGAAGAATAAGGAACTCAAACTAGGAACTGAGTATAGAAGTATATCATCATGAGCCTACAGTTGTTCTAAAAGAAAAAAAAGGACAGGAAGGAAGGAAGAGGAAGAGTTGGTCAGCTATTGTACAGCCCAGTATTTATGGCTGTATTTTTTTTGCCACATCATTCCGTCGACACCCCCCGTGCCCCCGGCGCCCTGTGTGAATTCTCCTCACTCTGAGAACTGTGGCGGTGGAGAAATGAACCGCGAAACCCCTGTGAGTTCAGTGTTTAATGGTTTTGATGAACTACACAGACCCATCTGCTTGGCCTTAAACCATCAATTCCTATTAAATGGAGACTACACAGCACAGTGGGGACCAGTTTGCGTTCATCTCTGGTTGAATAGATAATGGATAAATAGAGAGTTTAACTTCTGTTAAAGTCTGGTTCTGACAAACACTGAGATCAGCTATGAGCTGCAGTTACGGTCCAGTCCACACGGACTCTCTCCTTCAAGCAAGGGAAATAAGTATCTTACCTGCATGTGGAACTATCTGAACCTGCACTCCTTAATAGTTTGAGGACTTCAGAATACTTTTCAGACCTACTGCATGTATGTTTTTACAACTTATGTGGCTGGTCACCTGATTGGATGCATGATAAAATTAATTTACGCACAAGTTTGGTCCAAATGCAAACCCAGTAAGCCAATGGGTTGTTCCGGGGAGAAGATGAAGACTAGATTTCAAACTCAGACCTGAATATTCAACCAGATGCTGTTCAAATAAATCTGGCAAAATCCTGGTTGAATCCTGGCCAAATGTTGGGAGTAAGTCCAAGGATGAATCAAAGATAGGCACGAATGTTAAAGACTAACACAAAAATGTTATCCAAAAAACAGTCACACACCATAACACTCCCCAAAAGAAAGCAAAAGATTAGGACAAAGAATTAGAGAATTGAGTCCCCAGTGTTGGGACTAACACGTTAACAAAACTACTTTTCTAGGTAACTAATAACGTAATGTTACCTTACACATTCAGTAATGCAGTTATTGTTACTGTGGTGTACAGGGGCGTGTTACTCGTTACTATCTGTGGTCCAAATCGACGGTTTGTCCCGGCCACGGAGAGAGGACTGTGTGGCCATGCGTTGAAAAGGAGCGATGGTTGGTTGACATAGATTAACATTTCAGGCTAAGCCAATCAGAGAGAGACCTGGACGGGCCTTATCGCCTTATAGGGAAATAAACAGTCTCGTACACACGCGACACGGTACAGCAGCACACACCCACGAGCAAGACTGCGGCAAGTGGCAAGTTGAGGTTACAATCAAAAGTCCAAATGTCTAAACATCTATTTTGTTTTTATTGTACCACTACATTTAATTATGATAGATGCTACACAACATAACAAACAACTTCCTTAATGTGTTTTTATTATGATTATTTAAAGTAAAAAGTAACTAGTATTTACTTTTATAATTTAGTAAGTAGTAAGGTAACCAGTTACTTTTTCAGAGTAGTAACTAGTAAAGTAATAAGTTACTTTACAAGTTACCCGGATCAAAGTGCCATATACAGTATGTGAATTAATATTTATGTAATATATCCATTGGGCTCACCATCCACAGGAAGGCTCACAGTATGGGGCGGTGTGATTTGGGTGGCAGTTGTGGAGAATGCTGTCCTGCAACCCAGTAATGGATGAGGATGAAAATGAATATTCTTAGAAACATCAACTGGAAGTTCTTCACATGCGATGATGATTGAAGAAGTCAAATAATCAAGGTTATTTCTCCCTGGCTGATGAGCTAAAGATAGTCAAAGTACTACTTTATGCATAACACACATATCCAGCGATACTGCTGTGGTTTAAAAGGGCTTTGTTACCAATTAAATATAAAATATGTGCGACTCAACAATTTATTTGCTGAACCAAGGTCACTCCATCCTTGTCCTCTGAGTGTCAGCATTTATAACGCGGTCAACTAAAGCAGCCCACGCATTGACCTGACTCCGGGGGCACTGCAATCGCTCACTCACTCTGTTTTCAGCCGGCGGTGAGTACCGGCATCTGACTGGGATGGGCCGGTCCGCCTGCAGGAGTGGAGTTTGTGCTGCAGTGCCATTTGAAAATGCTCCAAGGCTTCTGCAGTGCACTGGAACTCACGGCCTGCTGCTGGATGACTCCTCGGTTTTCACACTCCAACATCTCAGCACGGTGCGCCTCATATAGAACATCCTAAAGCAGCTACTTTGCAGGTTCCAGGAGGACAAGATCAACAGTGTTATTTATGTATCTGATACCCTTGTAGTCTGTAAGAGTCTGAGCAAGGGGGAGGGAAAGAGACGTCGGGAGAGAAATCCAGGACATCGTGGACGTCAGCATGTTGGTAGAGACAGTGGAATGGAGTGATATCAGTTACAAGGCATGTTCAGTTGTTGTTGACGCAGGCAGACATTTACACACAGTTTTGTCTTTTTTTTTAAGAGTCTGCCTTTGTTTGTCCTTCTGTCTCTGAGGCAATGTAAAAACTGTAAAACTGACTCAGTGCAACACAACGCTCTGCAGCAGGGCTGTGAGATCTTTAATCACAGGAGTGGCAAATAGGAATTCACCCCAAACAGCAATCACGGCAATCAGAATAACCTGGAGAAAAATTGAAGTTAAGTATCACTAATAATGTAAAAAAATAAAATAAAAATGAGCCGGAACAAAAATCCCAAGTTGGTGTGGCTAAAACTATAATAAACTTAGAGCAAGCCGGAACCACTGAATAATACATGCAAGCTAACCAATAATAGGTCCAAAGGCTCAATGTCCATTCTATCCATCCATTTTCGTCCACTTATTGGTCACACAGCACCACATGTTCCTGCTGGTGTTCAGCCCACTTGAAGCCAACCCTGGACAAATGCAATAAAATAAAAGTACATGAAAACCACATAAGCTTCTACACAATATAAAGGTATGTTAGGAAAGGACACAGATTTGACAATATGTAACTAAAACTTTTAGAAAAATTTTAATTGAATAATAAATTTGCCCAGAAAATCTTAGTGGATGGAAAAGATATGATAGAACAAATCAATATAGTGTAAATGTTGAAGTTTAAAAGAAGTAAGGTTGAAAAGATAGCAAAATAAGTGAATCGATATAAAAAAGAAACATCAAAAATTCAGTGAAATTCGGTAACGCCAAGTCAAATGAGTTAAATTTAGTTATATACTCGCCAATACTATTCACATCCATATAAAGACATTCTTAGAAACCAGCCACTAGAGGGCACAAGCCAATGTTCAGTATTCCCAAGCCTGGATAAATGGTAAGGATTGCGTTGGGAAGGGCATCTGGCGTAAAAAAACATTGGTCAAATCAAGGATGCGCGACAACAAAAAGATTTCCATACTGGATCGGGAAAATGTAAAATGTTGACTCGCTGTGACAACCCTGAAAAAGGAACAAGCTGAATAGAGAGGAAGTAGATAATAGCACTCTTATCCTAAAGTTAAGCCTATAAATGTATAAATATTGGCCAAAATAGAGCAAGAAATTACCTTGAACAACTACACTCTCTAAAATGACAGATTCTTTTTTTTTTGCTAACATTTTTGCCTGTGTAACTTCTCGCTCATCCACGTCCTTTACACCAAAAATTGTTACTTTAAGGGCATCTGGACAACTTGATTCTTGGATAAGAGGTGAAATGTCTTCATTAAACCTACTACGTCCAGTTTAGTTTAGTTATTCAAATTATTAAACTTTATCTGAATTCACTCAATGGACCACCCAATATGGCTGTCCTGTGTAACTGTGTGTGTTTGTGCTGATGGTTTTGTACAGCATTAAATGTCAAATTAGACAGGTGCTCAGAAAACACTGACACAGCTCTTCAGTTGAATTACCAAGTAATGATCGGTTATCTCCTCACATTGACCCAACCGCCCTGGGATCAGAACAGAACAGCTGCATGACTGATGGGAGATCAATGACCTGTCGCTGAGAATGAGTCACCAGACCAGGACTGTCTCCTCTCCCCCCCCCCATCTACACGTCCATATATGTAGATACAGCCTCTGCACTGAGGACACAACAACAGAAATGCTAAGGTAACATTCATTTACCTCGATGCTTTAGTCGAGAAGACTTAAGGAGACTTGACTAAACAAACTGAACCATCCTCCTAATTAAATGAAAGAAAACCAAACTTATTTGACATCTGTATTTAACCAATCACCAACGTGAACAGTGGGCAGTCCTGAGTGGGGAGCAGTAAGTGGCGATGGGATGGTACCTGGAACCCTCCAGACCCAAGTCAGGTTCCTCAACCACTGAGCCACCACCAACTTAACCCAACGTAAAGTTAAAACTTTCTCAAACAGAAGCTTTCAAACTAACTACTGTAGTAAACCATACATCCCTTGCCTATGCCTAACATAAGTCTAAAGGCATATTAGAAAATGTGCTAGAACAGGGGTTCCAAACTCAAATAAGATGAGCACTATCATTTCACCGAATATTCAGTTTTCAGTGTTTAATACAAAAGAAAAAAAAAATTATAAAAAAAATCAGTTTTCCATAGATTTTGTGTAATACAACACTGAACCAGAAGGATACTGCTGAGGGGTTTGAGAACTAAAAGACTTACCATAAAATATGGAGAAAAAATTTATAAAATAATATTAAAATTCAACTTTGACATCAAGGTGATGGCCACAAAATGTCGTTGCACAGGCCGCAAATGGCCCACGGGCTGCGAGTTTGAGACCCCTATGTTAAAACCTGTTTGTGAGCTCTCCATGGTGCTGAAACGAGTCTGGCTGGAAACACGTGGTTAGCAAAGTGCCTGCAGGGGGAGCGCCCTCCCTTTCCCTTCTCTTCCTCTCCCCTCCCCTCCCGTCCATCAATGGACCAAACAAAACTGCTTGGACTTGCCTTGTTCTCTGATATATAAGGCACAGACCGAGTTGCTGTCAGTCGCTGTGAGAGCCACACACATCCCTCACCTACACCCACTCAGCCACCCACGCACTGCACGGTCCCCTCTTCATTCTTGCGCACATCTCCCCTACAGTGTGGCCGGATGAGTTACCCGGTGGACACGATAGGGAGCCCCTTCAGGAGAGTTATGGATACAAGGACGAGCAGCTACGGCTACAGCCGCTCCGCCGCCGGCACCCCGTCCAGCGGCTACCGCTCCCAGTCCTGGTCCCGGGGCAGCCCGGGCTCCACCGTCACCGCGACCTACAAGAGGAGCGTGAACATGCCGGTGTCCAGGGCTTACAGCGGCGCCGACAGCGTTGATTTCAACCAAGGCACGACCGTGATAAACGGAGACTACAAGCGATCTAACGAGAAGGAGCAGCTGCAGGGGCTCAACGACCGCTTCGCCGGTTACATCGAGAAGGTGCACTACCTGGAGCAGCAGAACAAGCAGATCGAGGCGGAGATCCAAGCGCTGCGGCAGAAGCAGGTGTCCCGCTCCCAGCTGGGAGATCTCTATGACCAGGAGCTGCAGGAGCTGCGCTCCATGCTGGAGCAGATCCACCATGACAAGGCGCAAGTTCAGCTGGACACCGAACACATCGAGGAGGACATCCAGCGGCTCAGGGACCGCTTCGACGAGGAGGCTCGCATCCGCGAGGAGACGGAAGCCATAATCCGCGTCCTAAAGAAGGACATGGGCGACTCGGAGTTGGTGAAGTCCGAGTTGGAGAAGAAAGTTCAGTCACTGCAGGACGAGATCGCCTTCATCCGCAACAACCACGAGGAGGAGGTGAGCGACCTCATCGCCCAGATCCAGGCTTCTCAGGTGACGGTGGAGAGGAGGGACCTGCAGAAGGCGGACATCACCGAGGCTCTGCGCGAGATCCGCAGCGAGCTGGAGGGTCACTCCAACCACAACCTGCAGCAAGTGGAGAGCTGGTTCATGTGCCGCTACGCCAAACTCACCGACGCCGCCGAGCGCAACAAGGACGCCATCAAGTCCGCCCGGGATGAGATCTCCGACTACCGCCGCCAGCTGCAGTCCAAGACCGTGGAGCTCGAGTCTGTCCGCGGGACCAGGGACTCTCTGGAGAGGCAGCTGAACGACATCGAAGATCGTCACAACAGCGACCTGGCTAGTCTGCAGGTAGGGACAGGGGGACACACGCGCCGATCGTGCGTAAAAAAAAAGACGATGTGCATAACTTTCAGAGTGAAGTTTGCCCAGTTTTGGTGCGTAAAGCCTGGGTTAGCGGGAGATACGGTGCGAATATCATTGCTGTGATGATGCTGCTGTTTTGACTTGGTGACGCAGTTATTATTTGGATTCTGTTCAATCACTTTAAGCCTGCATTTCTGCAGCATTTCGTGAAAAACGTATCTATTACAGCTGCGTAACAACCAATTACACACGTCATTGAACTTCACAAACACCGGGCTCTGACGGAGAGAGGGAGACGAACGAGGCAGACACTGCAGCAGACTCTCCCTCGCGCACCCACAAACACATGCACGCGCGCACACACACTTTGCCTCCCTTCTTCTGACCCCCCCACCCCTCCCCACCCTCCTTCCACACACACACACACTCAGAGACCCAGTCTTGCTGAGTCAGAGGTATGATGGGTCGATGCCCATGCATCACATCACGCAATAGCAGTGGGGGCGTGGGTGGGGCTGGTGAGCAGAATGCTGGTGGAGACAGTGCGGGGGGAGGGGGAGGAGGAGGAGGTGTGCTGGAGGAGTGGGAGAAGTTGCCCTTGAAGAGTAACATTCTGATTCTCCACAGCAGTATACTGCGTCAGATTCTATTCGAACACTGGATTCTGGAATTAGTTGAAAAAAAAGTAAAATAAAAAGTTTTATATGGATGAGACAACCAACATCTGATTTTGTTTATTAACCAAACATCTTGCCTCTTCCCTCAGGAGACCATTCACCAGCTGGACAATGAGCTCAAGAGCACCAAGTGGGAGATGGCCCGCCACCTGCGCGAGTACCAGGACCTCCTCAACGTCAAGATGGCCCTTGACATTGAGATTGCAGCATACAGGTGTGACCTAACACACGGTTGTTTGGTTTTTTAGAAACAAAACCTTTTATTTCTGTCTTTTTACATTGTCTTTATTGTCTGTGTCCAACCAGGAAACTCCTCGAGGGTGAGGAGACCCACTTTAGCACCTACCCCTACCGCCAGCCAGTGGCCTCCACCAAGATCTCAAAGCCCAAATCTGAAGCACCCAAGCTGAAGGTGCAGCACAAATTTGTGGAGGAGATCATCGAGGAGACAAGGGTGGAAGACGACAAGGCAGACATGGACGAGGCCCTAGCTGAGATTGCACAGGAGCTGGCCTCCACACTTGAAGAGGGAGGAGACGCAGAGGAGGAAGCAGAAGAAGAAGAAGAAGAGGCAAAAGAAGAGGAGGAAGAAGAGGAAGCAGAAGGAGAAGGAGACGAAGAGGCAGGAGAAGGAGAGGAGAAGGAAGAGGAAGAAGAGGAGGAAGTTATTGGAGCAACTGAAGCCAAAGTAAGTGCTAGTGCTCCCAAGGGAGAAGAGGAGGACGATGAGGGAAAAGGTGATGAGGAGGAAGAAGGTGAAGGAGAAGGTGGAGAAGAGGCAGAGAAAGAGCAAGAGGAGGGTGAGGGAGAAGATAAAGATGAAGGTGGTGATGATGCAGAGGGTGGCGATGAAGGAGAAGAAGGCGGAGACGAGGAAGAAGAGGAAGTGGTTGAGGAAACAGTTTTGTGCTCCAAAGCACCAGATTCTAAAGCCTCTCCTGATAAAGAGAAGGCTGGAGATGAGGAAGAGGAGGCGGCAGAGGAAGCTGAGGCCGAAGAAGAGGCAGGAGATCAGGATGAAGATGCTGGAGATGAGAAAGATGACAAGGAAGATGAAAAGGCAGTGAAAGATGAGAAGGCAGAAAAGGAAGTAACCAAGGCAGAAGCTCCAAAAACTGAGATCAAGAAAGAGGAGGCTACCAAAACAGAGGCATCAAAACCAGTGTCTCCCAAGTCTGAATCTCCAAGACCTGCATCTCCTAAATCCGAATCCCCCAAACCCTCATCTCCCAAGTCTGAGTCTCCAAGACCTGCATCCCCTAAATCCGAATCCCCCAAACCCTCATCTCCCAAGTCTGAGTCACCAAGACCTGCATCTCCTAAATCTGAAACCCCCAAACCCTCATCTCCCAAGTCTGAGTCTCCAAGACCTGCATCTCCTAAATCCGAATCCCCCAAACCCTCATCTCCCAAGTCTGAGTCTCCTAGACCTGCATCCCCTAAATCTGAATCCCCCAAACCCTCATCTCCCAAGTCTGAGTCTCCTAAAGAGGGCTCACCAAAAGCAGGATCTCCTAAACCAAGTTCCCCAAAAGCAGAATCCCCCAAACCTGAATCTCTTAAACCCGAGTCTCCAAAATCTGAATCTCCCAAACCTAGCTCCCCAAAGGCTGAATCTCCAAAAGCTGAATCTCCCAAAGCTGAATCCCCAAAGGCCGAATCTCCCAAAGCTGAATCACCAAAGGCAGAATCCCCAAAGACCGAGACAAAGTCTGAGTCTCCCAAAACTGCTGAGGACAAATCAGAGATAAAAAGCGAGTCCGCACAGGACACAAAGGTAGAGAAGAAGGACGTGGCAATGAATGGAGACGTAGATAAGAGCAGCCCCGAAGAAGAAGACAAAAAAGATGACGGCGTGCTTGCCAACGGAGTGGACGAGAGCCCAGTGAAAGAGGACAGCAGCCAGAAGGTGGTGATCACCAAGACGGTCGAGACAATCACCACAGGAGAGGATGGCTCCAAGCACGTGACCAAGTCAATCACTGTGACCGAGACTGTGAAGGAGATGGAGGAGATGATGCAGGAGAAGATGGTCTCCACCAAAAAGACGGAGAAACACTCGGCCCAGTCCATCAAGCAGGTGACAGAGGGGAACTGAACGGGAATGAGGACGCAGAGAGGCCTGGACCTGAGGAAGAAGACGACGGCCACGACAACAAGCAATGAAGTCAAGAACTAACACAACAAACAAAAAGTCATACAGCTAGAGCAACGTAATTACTTCTCAAACCTACAAAAACCATAGAGATTGACGCCAAATCCTTAAAATGCTACCAGTTTCCAAAATGCATGTAGTGACAGCTTTCGACGGTGGAGAGGAAAAGTGACTGAAGACGATTTATCCTTTCTTTTTTTTTTTTTTTTTCTGCAGTTCACCCGGGGGATGGAGGGAGGGACGGGAACAACTCTGCATGCTCGCTCAGGGGAGGGGAGCACTTTCCTCTCTTATCTGTATGTATGGTAGAAATACACTGTAAAAAATGAGTAAATATATGACAAATAGGAATGAATGTGTCCCTGGATAGGGGAAGAGATAGAAATATATATATATATTATAAAACTGAGGATTTTTGAGTTAAACCAGGGGGCGGACAGGAGGGAGGAGCCTCAAAGTGAAGCCTTACTTGACACATGAAGATATCAACTGAGCCAAAAAAAAACAAAAAGAAAACCAACGACACAGATATACCGAGGACACGGACAGAGAAGAAGACGATAAAGAGAGAAAGACCGAAGGAGGCGGCGAAAGGACACGACCATATACATCCAAGTTACCGAAGCAAACTCAACGCTTAACACACCTGAAGACGAAGAAGAAGAAAAAAAAAAAACAAAAAAAAAAACTCCTAGCCTTAAACATGCTTTTTAAATCTGTGTCTGTTATGTTTACCTGAGTGCAACTGAAAAGTAAAAAAATAAAAATGTATATGCATTTAACTGTAAATGCGCGAATAACATGCATTCTCGTATGCATAGGGTGGACTTGAACTTACAGAAATAAAAATGAGGTGCTACTGTTTGCAAACGCCATGACTTTAATCATCACCAACAATTTCCCAGCAGCATTTGCTCAATAAATGTCACAACCAACTAAAGAGACGTTGTCCTGTCGTACTTTTCATGGGTTTAGCTTTGGGGAAACCAATTAGCGGTTAGCGCCAACTATTGAAATTGAAATAAAAATACAAAAAACACATTTTTTCAAGTAAAATCCAAAAAGTTTTTAACACAAATACTAAGTTGAGCTAAAACATGTGACGACGTATAGTTGGTCTGCAGCAGTTTAACTTTAAGGAAAGGAAGCAAAAGAAGGAAAGCAAGCTCATGTGATTGTGACGTTGTGATCCACACCACTGCACACAACACATTTAACCAATCACCAAAGTGAACAGTGGGCAGCTTTGAGGACCAGGGAGTAGTGGGTGAGCAGTGGTAACTGGTAGTTAATGGATTTAAACCCCTTAATATTGTACCAGTTGCAATTGTAAAAATTTACTACATTTACTTTATTAGATGTTTTTTGCAAAAACGTAAACAAAAAAAAGATTTGAAAAAAAATCCCCTAAATATTCAAAGTCACAAACATTTTGTGATTAAACGGGAATTCTTTTTTAACTAATAAATACATCAAGAGTATAATGTAAAAAAAAAAAATGTATGTAAAGTAGTTGTAAAGTAATGTAGTATTGTAGAAATTGCGGTGTGAGAGCAACAAAGAGGCAATTTCTTGATCAGAGCGCGCAACAGCGTGTCGTTTATTCAGCTCATAAAAACCTCAACAACAACATGCTAAATGAAAACACACCCACAATACCAACGACACTTAAAGGGACAACGTCATAATAACAGTAACAATACTTTCAGTTGTATGATAGAATTTAAGATACAAATTAAGTAAAGATTAAGTAAATACACATGGGAAATAACACTATGGTGAATTATGACCACATAATATGTCCATCTCTGTCAGTGTCCACTACAGTATCAAGATTAAAGGTGGTTCAATATTTTGTGGACATGGATAACAAGTCCAGCCAGGTTTTTATCAAAATCATCAACCTTTTCATATCTGACAGCTGTAAAAGATGAAGTTAAAAAAAAAAAAGTCTCTGAGGAAAAAGAACCTGAAGGTCATTTTGGTGTGTACTTGTACTAGAGGCCCAATGCTATCAGCTACAAGTATTAAAGGTTATAAGAGATGCTGAGGGCCATAAAATATTTGACCATGGGCTGCTCCTGGCCCTCGAGCCAGGCATTAGACATTCCTCAATTGGTGTAATAAGATATTACAGAGTTGGGAAAAAAACAAAATGATGAAAATTGAGTGAGAAAAACAGTGTAAAAAGGAAGGAAAAGGTAAAGCAAAAAAAATAAAAATAAAAATTGGGACTGGTACTGTTTTTAGTTGGATAACAAGGAAAATAATATATGATTGGATATGTAGTTATGAGTAAAGTAATTTAATAGTTAGCCTCATGACAGAGTTTTTTTTTATTATTATTATTATTATTGCAAATATGTGTGGCTACAGGAACAACTTTTTCCATTAATCACTTAATCTATGTAGTTAGTCCCAGACGGGAGGGGACAAACTACGACAAACCGTTCCAGGGCAGCATTTGTCTTATGATTCACTTGTATCTAAATTTCATTCTTCTTCTTCTCCTTTCAGCTCGTCCCCTTTTCAGGGGTTGTCACAGTGAGTCAACATGTTCCATCTCCCCTGTCCTCTGTATCTACTACTCTGACTCCAACAACTTCCATTGCCTCCCTAACTAAATCCATCAATCTCCTCTTTGTCTCCTACTTGGTAGCTCCATCTCTAGGACCATCCGTCTACCAATGTCCCTCCTCTGAACATGTCCAAACCATCTGGATCTGTCTTCTCTAGCTTTTTCTCCAAACCTTCCTGTCTGCGTTGTCCCTCTAATCACCTCATTCCTGATCCTGTCCATCCTTGTCTCTCCTAAAGAGAACCTCAGCATCTTTAACTCCTCCACCTCCAGCTCTGCCTGTCTTCTACCTATTTCTAGTGTCTCTAATCCATCCATCATGGCTGGTCTCACCACTGTCCCGTAAAACTTTCCCTCCACCTTAGCTGACTCTTTTCTATCACAGATCACTCCTGACTCTTTTCTCCAGTTGTTCCATCCTGACTGTACTATATTCTTGCTATAAATAACACACACATATATATAAACAAGTATACTGATATTGCTAACAAATAAAATATATTATTTATATTTCATATTGTTGCCAAAGCTGGCCTAGTGGTTAAGGAAGTGGACTTGGTTCTGTAAGGCTTCAGTTTCTAATCCACCAGCTGCCAGGTTGACACTGAGGTGCTTTGATCATAGCACCGTCCTGACCCACATACCTTTTTGTGGGGTCACCACCCACAGGAAGTCACACAATGTGGTGCAATGTGATTTGGGTGGTGCCAGCTGTCGCTGCGACCCAGTTACGGAAATGATGAATGAATATATTTCATAATATCTTATATATATATATATATATATAATAAAACATCATATTGTTAAAAAAAGGAAAAGGAACCACTGACTATGTTCTGTTTTTAATGATTTGATTTGATGATGAAAGTTTACTTTTACAAAAACTATTCAATTTGAGTTAGCATAGAGCGTTAGTTTATAACAGACAGTTACAATTTACTGAGGTATTGTTCGTGCAATTTGTCATTCGTAATGACAGAATAGTAAATGCATTTACATGTGTTCCATGAAATATACAATAATGTTCAAAAGTTTGACTTTAATTTTTGAAAGGATATCAGTTTTCTCAGTGAGTCAATATGTTTAGAAATCCACTGGACCATCCATTATTAATGTAAATGTAATTGACTTTTCTAGCTCCAAATTTCTGTTTTTGGTGCAATATATTTATAGTGTATAGAGGACCATTTCCAGCAACTACTCCTGCGAGTATAATTGCTGGAATTGTAGTTGTTTACAGTATCAGAAGGATAATGGATTAGGCATTTTGGTATTTTTATGCCAAATAAATATTCCATTATACATTTTATTTCTCTACTTTGGTATTTTGCCAATAATAAATATAAAATTTATTTACCTTTATTATTTATCTTCTTATTACTTATCTATATGTAGTGTGGTTTGTATTTTATAGTATATTTCTATAGACATATACTATAAAATATCAAACTACACTATATCAACTATAGGACTTAATAATACTAATAAATATATATTAGTATTATTAAATTCTATAGTAAAGGGAGATGTATAGATAGAGAAGTATAGATTTTATCAAGAAAAATGATAAAATTATACCCTATATATTTCTCAATATAACCATTACAAACACACACACATATATACATATGTACACATATATATGCATATGTCTTTATTTATATATATAAGACATATGTGTGTGTAAACAAATAAAAGCACACAAACACACATATATATTATATACATTTAAATTAAACTTGTACTTATTTGGTTGCTAATTTCAGGCAAACCTTTAGTTTATTAGATAATGTGTATTTATTGTACGTAGCTAATTTTTGTCTTACATAATGTGCGTTGGTCAAAACTGATGTTTAAAAGTTTAAATGTGTTATTTATAATATTTTATACCAACAAAAATATCGATGGCATTTACTACATTATAATTAAAGCATATTGGTTAAAATGTGGCAAAAACATCAGCGTAGAAGGTCTTTGCACTTCATGACTTAGCAGGACTTGAACCTCAAGATTGAAAGATCTCAGATGATCTGAGAGGATTTTGGAGGCCCCGCCTCATCATCATCATCATTACTTGTACACACACAAACACACACGCAGGGCTTTAGCATGTTTTTATTTCACCAACGGATAAAGAAACACACCCAGGTTTCCCTTCAGCAGGTCCCCTCCACTCATGTGTGTTTCTGTGAGTATTTGGCTGCATATGTGTGGTTATAGTCAAGCAGTTAACAGTGATTTGTTCCTTTAAATGACCATTGAGCTATTGGACAAGCAGGGCTGTGGGAGGGGAGAGCGTTAGCGGCTGAGCAGCTAAGGCCTGCACTGATTATTGAGCTGTGGTTTGTATGTGGACAGTCTTAAAGTGAAGCTTTTCCAGCGTTTACTTCTTGTCTTTTGCTCCTTTTTCTGTCGCAGCTGGTTTTTCACCTCCTTTCTCCTCCTTCTCCTCTTCTTTTACGTCTTCGTCTTTTTCCTTGGCTTCGCTTTCCTCTTCTGCATCATCCTCCCCCTTCTCCTCTGCCGCAGCTTCATCTACCTCTTCTTCTTCATCACCTGTGTTAAAACACAAGTTTTTGTGAACTCTCATGGCAGCTGGAGGAGTAAATAATAATAAAAAAAAAGCGAGAAACACACTAACCCTCTTCCTCTTCTGCCTCCTCTTCATCCTTTTCCTCTTCTCCCTCCTCTTCCTCCTTCACTTCCTCCTCCTCCTCTTCTTCCTCCTCCTCCTCCTCCTCTCCAGGTGGGCTGGCCTCAGCCTGCTGGGCGTGGCTGGCAGAGATGATTCCTTCAGTTGTGCTGACGGAGCTCAGCAGCCGTGATGTCACCAGGTAGGAGGTGCCGGAGCTGATGCTGGAGAAGACCGGCCGGGAGAAGGATGGCGCTGACAGACTGTGGCTGTACAGAGAGGACACGCCTCCAGCAACTCCAGAGCTGAAACGTGACTCCTCCCCTTCCAGGAGTTTTCTTTAGGAGATAGATGGAAAGAGAAAACACAAAGTACATTGAAACGTTGTGCAAAGTCAATCATGCATTAGCTTACAGAGTTAAGTTCATTTTTTACAAAATAAAAGTAAATCATTATATATATATATATATATATATATATATATAGTGCTGATGTTTTGGCCCCCGCATTAAAAAAAAGAGTTATTGTTAGAAACTTTGTAACAAAAGAACAAAAACAAACTTTTGTCTTGATATGACAAACCCTATATATTAAATCTGGTGTTAGAATTATGCATTCTAATTATTATTGTTGTCTATCAATTAAAGAAAAATGTATTTTTATATGTCATCTTACCTGTACGCAGCGATCTCGATGTCTAGCGCCATCTTGACGTTGAGAAGGTCCTGATACTCTTTCAGGTACCGCGCCATTTCCTGTTTGGTGGCCCTCAGCTCGCTCTCTAAATCTGAGATTGTATCCTAGAAATAAATTAAAAATATTTATATATATATTTTGTGAAACACATACCAAACCTGCAGGAGGTGAGTAAGTCATTGGTGAAATACTGACATGCATGGCGGCGATCTCAGCGCTCTGCTTCTCCTCCACGTCGTGCAGTTGTTTTTCCAGAGAGTCGTTCAGGCCTCTGCACGCATCGATTTCCAGCATCCGAGCCTGGAGCTGGCGCCGGTATTCTCCTGCTTCGTCCTTGGAGCTTCTCACTGCGTCAGTGTGTTGGGCCACGGTTTCTGTCAGCGAACCCACCTTCCCTCTGAACCAGTCTTCGGCTGCCTGCATGTTTCTGGCTGCCAGCCTCTCGTACTGGGATCGGATGTCCCTGAGAGCTCCGGACAGATCCGGACATGCAGCCTCGGACTCCACAGCCACCTGGACACCCAGCTGGACCTGGGCCTGAAGCTCTGCCACTTCACCTTCATGGATCCTCTTCAGGAAGGCCAGCTCCTCCAGGAGATTCTCCACGCTTTTCTCCAGCTCAGCCTTGGCTAAAGCAGCCTGGTCGGCCTCCCTGCGGCTCTCCATCAACCTCCCCTCGGCTTCTTCTCTGGCTAGAACTTCCTCCTCGTATCGACCCTGCAGGGCACTCAGGGTTTGTTCCAGACGCTCCCTCTGTCCCAGGGCAGACTGCTGTTCGGCCCTGGCTTCCTCCATGGCTGCCCTCAGGGAGCGGGCCTCCTGCTCGTACAGTCCCCTCAGCCTGGATGGTTCGGTGTGCCTCTGCCTCAGCAGCAGGAGCTCCGACTCCAGGGCTCGGTTCTGCTGCTCCAGCTCCCGCACCCGATCGATGAAGACGGCGAAGCGGTCATTGAGCTCCTGCAGCTGTCTGTGCTCCTGGGTGCGGACGGCCCGGAAATCGGAGCTGATTTGAGCGGCCTGGCTGAGCTCAAGCTCCAGAGAGGTGACCGGAGAGGAGGAGGAGAGCAGCACCCGGCCAGGAGAGGAGTACTGCAGACGGGAAGACATCGGGGAGGCATGGGAGGACGAGTAGACCGAGTGGGTTCTCCCTCTGCTCACTGTCACCCGTGGGGTGGCCTCCACATAGTAGCGTCTGTATGAGGAGGTGGGATAGTAGGGGTCATATCCCAGGCTACTCATGGTTGAGATGGATGGATGAGGCTCAGGCTGCTCTCCCTCTCCTCTAAGTGTGTGTTGCTGCAGGTGGAGATGTGCACTGGGCTCAGGTTTAAGCCTCGACTGCTTCGTACTGCAGCAGCTTCTGCTTTTATAGCAGGACACCCAGCTCTGGTGTAAGCACCTCCCTCCAACTCTGACAAAGCAGAGTGTGGAGGCTTCAGCCTCAAACTGTCAGAGCTGAGGATGAGGAGGAACAACAGAGGGAGAGGAGAAAGGCCTGGAAAATTCATCTCTGAAGTGCATCTGACTTTGACACTTTTAACACTAATGATGTTAGAAGAAAAAAAAAAATGTGATTATTACATAAATGTAAATTAAATGTTTCACTGCTGGCGAACTCTACGTTCTTCCAGCAGGGGAGGATGGAGGGAGCAAAGATGGTGGAAGAGGAGACGGTGAGAGTTTAACAACAATGACACAGCAACTCTCCCTCTGGCGGTTTGTGGAATTGCAGCTGTGACCTCAGAAAAAGGTCTAAAAGAATAAAGATGTCACAATGAACATCCTGAAAAGAAAAGAAAAGAAAAGAAAAAAAACCTTTTGCTACTATTTATTACTTCCTGATGAACTAAGCTAGTATTTTTTTTACTTTACTTTCATAAAAGTGTTTGTAAATTCATTAATTTTTTGTGATTAGTTAACTATCTTAGGTAATTTTCTCGGTTAATTTGTTTTTTTTTTTGTCAGGCTGCTGGGAGCCAGAATTTTTTTTTGGGATCAAAAAGTGTTTTGAATTAATCTTTTTTTGCTTGTCTGTAGACAAGTTGCTAGGGCAGCTGGCGCCACCAAAATCACATTGCACCATACTGTCAGCCTTCCTGTTGGTGGTGAGCCCACAAGAAGATATGTGGGTCGGAAGAAGCTCAGAGCACCTCAGTGGCAACCTGGCAGCTGGTGGAGTAGAACATGAAGCTTTCCTTAAGTTTGTCGAGCTTTAACAAAATTTGTCACTTGGCCACTGTTTGTTAACTATAAACCAGGGGTGCCTAATAGGTAGATCAGGATCTACCTATTCACCAGTAGTCCTCCAAAGAAGTTTTGGTAGATCCTGAGCAATTACATAAACAATAATAGTAATGTAAATGAGACGGTCTTTACTGGGCCAGTGTGAGAATAATATAGGTATTGAGTAGGACAGTATAACAAATATATCACAATATATTGAATAAGATGTCCAGTTTATATGAGTAAATATATTTAGAGTTATTTAGGTAGATCACTTCAGTCTGGTCATTTGAAAAGTAGCTCAGAAGACAAAAAAAGTATGGACACTCAATTCCTCCCTATTGCTCAAGTATTTCACTGTATTTTGACTTGTACTTGTAATTTCTTATTGCACATTTTACAGTATTTGTAAAAGCATAAATAATCTTATTCTATTTCCATTTGCTTTGGCCATTCCTTGACTGTTGTATTTACCAAATTCTGATTTTTCTCGTTTTGACGGTGGTGCCAGAACACATACGTGACAAGAGAATAAAGCACAAGGTCAGACTTTTAAGACAGTAGTGAGATCTGCTATGATGCATGGTTTAGAGATCCAGAGCTCCAGAGTTGGTGGATTGGATGAGCAGAAGATGGTGGAGATGGAGTTGTAAGGGTG
>JAFBJS010003333.1:9020-29146 GCA_016785265.1 Paraplagusia blochii | reverse complement strand
TATATACTGTAAATATGGATTTTTTTTTTTTTTTTTGGCGGGAAGGGGGGGGGTTATAGTACTGTTTTTGTTCATATTTGCAATGTAATGTATATATTTATGGCCCATCGCTAAATTATTTGTTTTACCTTCTATTATTAGGATGATTATAAGTCAACCACTAAAACCAAGCAATTCCATTGGAGTATTGTATTTCGATAAAAAATAAAACACTATCCCCAAATATTTTTTGTTTTAAACAAAGATCACAGGTGTGTCCTACCTTTGAAATGTTGGTGGCAGTCTAGATCATAGGTGTCAAACTCAATGTGGCCAGCGGGCCACATTGACAACACAGTCTCCTTGAATGGCAGGTTGTAAATGGAATACTGTGCAGATGTCACTATTTCATAATGCATTCACACATGTTACTGCAGTTAATATTTACTTAGCTATAATTATATGTAACAATTATTGTTATTGCTGTGTTATAAAACAACTTTTAATTCATCAGGTTAAGAAAACTCTGCTCTATAGACAATTTTATAAAACCTTGTCAAGCTCTTGCGGGCCATACCAAATAATTTTTTGGGCCAAGTTTGGCCCCCGGGCCTTGAGTTTGACAAGTATGGCTTAAATTATGGACTTAAATTTTGGATAATGGAGCAACCAGGTAGGAGACAAATGGGCAGGACAAAGACATGTATGGATGGATGCAGTGATGGAGGACATGGAGGTAGTTGGAGTTGAAGATACAGAGAACAGAAGGGAAATGGAAAACAATGATTAGCCTGGGCAACCCCTCAAAAAAGGGCCAAGTTGATAGTTGAAGGAGAAGATACAGGATGTTGATGAGCAACGTTCTAAGGCCAACGAGTTCAATACATTTGCAAATACTCAAACTTCATCCAAAAAGATGTAACTTTTTTTTTTTTACACTAATGTTGCCACACCCTGCAGATTGTGTTCTCAGTTCTTCATTTCATGATCAAACGATCCAGGGTGCCACTGGGCTCAGAGTACCGTTCTTTTTTCCAAATGGGGACTATTGGATTTCTCTCCAGTGCTAAATATGGACCTTCATTTGTTTGTGATGGGACAGGAGACATCGACTTTGCCGGACAGCTCAGCAGTTCCACTGTGGATTTTTTTTTTTTTTTTTTCTCCAGACTGTATCAGCACTTTGGTCTGTAGTTTTACCGGCCCTGCTGTCTCTCAACATTACATTTCATGACCTGGCTATAAAATGTCATGCTTCGATGATACCTAAACAGTGGAATTGAATCTTTCAATATTGACGTCTGCTTATATCTCAGTCTGCACATGACCAGCAAGGACAACATATAATGCAGGAGAGGCAGTTTCCTTTGTAAATATCACTAACGATACGCTACTGACCTCTAGAGGTAATAGAGAGTAATGCCATATTGACGTGGAACGTTGCATTGTGACACTGAGTGTTTTAACATACGGAACTTAATACTTAAAAAAATTATTAAAAAAAAAAAACACTTAACAACAACATAAAAATGTGCTGTAGGCCATTTAGAGTTAAAAAACAGAATTATATTTTTAAATATATATTTTACAACGTCAAATGACTTTAAATGGATTAAACATTTTGGATTTTTTTTGCTCGTTTTTTCGATAATAAGTGTCTTAGACAAGAGGTGTTGTGTGTAGTGCAAGTCATGCTTCGCCTAGGGGGCGCAAGAGCAAACAAAAAAATTTGTATGTAAAAACAACAGCCGCTACAGATAAATCAGAAATATCCATATAGAAACAAAGGTGTACTATTTTTGATTATTTCAAGCTCAAGGATTTTTTTATTTGTTTTTATTCTTGCTAAATTTTAGAGAGTTTTACATTTTATTTTGTCAGAGTTATTATTTCAATCAAAATTTATATTAAACTTTTTGTTGTGTTTCCGGTTGGTTGTCAAGCGACACCACACATATCATTCTTGGTACTCGGAGTCCCCCTACTGGTATAAGGCAAGTCACTGCGTTTCTCCATCCAGCTGTTATTCTGTTGTACTGTAAATCCTGACCTGTTGCTGTAGTAACTGAAGTAACTGTCTCTTACTTTTATGTACTGTCAATACTTTAGTTAGTTTAAGGGTTTTAGTCTTTTTGAGGAAATATATGCAATACTTCTGCCATCTTTTAGCTAAGTTTAGAAAGATATGCCGTTGTATCTCCACATTACCTTGCCATATTCTGGGTTAGCAGTGTGCTATTTTTGTGGTTCAGTAATTCATTTAAGTATTTTTCCAGACTTTTTACATTATCTGTTACCCCTCCCTCAGCATAAGTTCTGTCCTGCATACAAGTTGATCACGAGGTAATAACCCTGCAACCATCAACTGCAGACCACGTCTCTACTCTACTGTCCAAAGACCATCTCTGATCTTTATACTTTTGTCCCACACATCTCAGTTTAAAAGTCATGTTGCTATTTTAGCTAATATTTGACCTGTGACTTTCAGCGCCACCACATGGCTGGGCAGACAGATTAGTGCTGCGGTGCTACTGGCTGCCCGCGTGTCCGTCAGAGACAGAAGGCCTCAGACGGGTGGAGGTCGGTCTGCTCTGCTCTGGCACGACCCAGCCTGCTATAAAAAGAGTGTGGAATGCTGCCCTGGGCTCACTGTTGTGATCAGCCGGTGTGTGTGCACACAACTTAGAAGGGCTGAGGGCTGTGTGTCTGTGTCAAGCACTGCTACCATGACCGCTGTGCACCGTTTGGTCATCGTCCGCCACGGCGAGAGCTCCTGGAACCAGGAGAACCGCTTCTGCGGCTGGTTCGATGCCGACCTCAGCGAGAAGGGCGTGGAGGAGGCAAAGCGCGGAGCGCAGGCCATCAAGGATGCGGGCCTCAAGTTCGACGTGTGTTACACTTCTGTGCTGAAACGAGCCATCAAGACCCTGTGGACCATCATGGAGGGCACAGACCAGATGTGGCTGCCCGTGATTCGCAGCTGGCGTCTGAACGAGCGCCACTACGGTGGCCTGACGGGTCTGAACAAGGCCGAGACGGCAGCCAAACACGGTGAGGAGCAGGTGAAGATCTGGCGCAGATCGTTTGACATCCCTCCTCCCCCCATGGACAAGGACCACCCTTACAACAAAATCATCAGCGAGGTAAGAAACCGATTTGAAAGAGTACAGATGTTAAAATTCTAAGAGTTAACCACTGTCGTTGGTCACTTTCAGTCCAGACGCTACAAGGGCTTGAAGCCCGGTGAACTGCCCACATGTGAGTCTTTGAAGGACACCATCGCTCGTGCTCTGCCTTTCTGGAACGAAGTCATCGCTCCTGAAATCAAAGCTGGGAAGAACGTGATCATTGCTGCCCATGGTAACAGCCTCCGTGGCATCGTCAAGCACTTGGAGGGTAAGTACAATCGAGATGCCAGAGGTAATAGATGGGAATAGGCAAACCAGGGGTGTAGCCAGAACCTATAAAATGGGTGGGCCGAAAGCATTAGGGTGGGCCAACCCCAAGTTTGATCAGGCCTCTCATTGGATGGGGCGGGCCTGACTGACGAGTGGGCGGGCCAAGGCCCACCCGAGTCCACCTGTGGCTACGCCTATGAGGCAAAATGCCCTGTGTTGTGTCTTCAAGAATATCAAGCATATCTGGTTTGTCATTTATTAATCTTGAATAAAGTTTCTTAATTTCTACACTTTTGTAATATAACTAACATTTTCTTAATATAACATTTTTGTAACAAGATATTTTTGTTCTGTTTGTTGGTCATTTGATTGTCTTGTTAGTGATCACTTACGTCAAAAAAAAGACGTCAATTCCCCAACATTTATTATCATTTCCAAGCTTTTCATTACAATTTAGAGGTGAATTAACTATTGGATGAACTGATGAGTAGTAACTGATTTGTTATTTCGCATTTGACGCTGAATTGCATCCTCAACATTTTTCTAGACATACAAACCTAACACCTTTTCTGAGGTTCTATTTAAAGGACAAAGTCAGCATCAGAGCCAGTTCTTCTTGAAATGGGAAAATACATTATTTAAGTTTTACTCTTTTGATGTTCGGATGAAACACCAACGGTGTAGCTGCCTTACACCACCCTTCAAATCTCTTCACACCAGTGGGTCCAATAAAAGTAAGAACAGATAAGCTTTTCTGCCATGACAACATCAATATTTAACAAATGCCAATTGTAACATGCTGAAATTCAGCCCCAAATCCGCACGGAGCTTCTTATGGTATTGCAAATAAAAATATGCAACGGTAGGTAGGTATATTTAAGTTGCATTTCGCAAACATCTCCAGTTGCTGACATACTAAAAGAGAAAAGCAGATGAAATAAAATGTTTGTCTTTGGGTCTTAAATGTCATTTGCGTCCAATGTCATAGATAATCAGTTGCAAGTTCATAGACACACAACCAGTTGTGGAAGCCGGAGTATAAATAGCTCTCAAGGACTCAGGGACCAGGGAGAGGGTCCTGAGCTCGGTTCCCATTACAGTCACGACCTTTACGTAGAAAGGTCTGACTTTTTCAAGCTGTGACCATCTACAGTACAGATAAGGGACTGAAGGGCAAGAATGAAACTAGGTTGTTAATAATAATAGTGGACTAAAATCTCATTTTGGTCAATTTGATTAACTGCTGTGGTAAAAACATCACGTTTTGGTCCAATTAATCAATGACAACAGTTTATTGCAGCGGTCTCAAACTCAAATAAGTTGAGGGCATTAGCAATTACTGTTTAATACAGAAGAAAAAAAAATGGTGAAAATTAAATAAAAATTCAGTTTCTCACTATAATGCACCACTTCAGACAGGTCTTGTAATACTCACATTCCCCCACAGCAGTGTCTACCACTCAGTGCATCCAACAAAACCATTTTTTAGCATTGAGTTGCAGTGGAATCCTCCTATAAATCTTATGAGCCCAACTAACATTCAACTTACACATCAAGGTGAGGCCACAAAATATCGCTCCACGGGCCACAAATGGCCCACGGGCCGCAGGTTTGAGACCCTTGGTTTATTTTCTTACTGTTTCCCAAACATCATTGTTTGACATGAGTTATGCTGCTGACTCACATTTGCTGTCCTTTCTACAGGCATGTCTGATGCCGCCATCATGGAGCTGAACCTGCCCACAGGAATCCCTATTGTGTACGAGCTGGATGCAGACCTCAAACCCGTCAAACCCATGGCTTTCCTGGGAGATGAAGAAACCGTCAGGAAGGCCATGGAGGCTGTGGCTGCCCAGGGAAAAGTTAAGAAGTAAAATCACAAAAAAACTAAAAAAAATACAATGCAGCTCTGGAGACTCCAACAGGAGGTGGAGAAAGAGACTGATCCAATGTTGTAACCCTGTCCCTATGGTTTACCCGTCCTTATAGTTCATTCCACCAGGGGGAGGTTTTAGCACATTATCATTGTTTTGGTTCAGGCCTGGCCTCTCATCACTCAGCCCTTTTAAATTGTGGTCGAGCCCCATTTTGTGGGCCTCACCGACCTGACGCAAACAATAAAGAAAAAAAAAAGATATTTTTATGTAGCTCTGTTTGTCGTCCTCTTTCCTGCTTCTGAGTTTTATTTACAATACAACCACAATCCTTTATTTTTTTTTCCACATCTTGGAAAACAGCTGTTTCAACAAAGTGTAAGAAGGTTGCTGTGAAATCTATATATCCCTGAAGCAGAATGTCAGCAAAAAAACAAAGAGGAAGAGAGAAGACGCCGTGGTCAGTGGGTCCTAGTATTATTAGTACAATGCAGGGAAAGGCCGCCCAGGGCCAATCCAGTCAGTTCAAAGTGACACCATAAATTATACAGCGGACTATATACAGTATGTACATACAGCACAATATGGGGCTGTGTCCAGAATGTCAATACACAAGGTTACTTTCCTGGCATTGTGTGGCTCCTCCTGCATCACTGTGGATCGATAGAACACTGAAATAGGCCTCTGCACTTGACACTGACATAACCATTGTAAATGTAATATAATTCTGTTATCTGCCCTTCCTTGTTGATCCTATAGCATTCAGCTTCAATTTACAATCTGAGCTCCTATTTGAACAGATACAACTTCAAAACCAACATAAACTAAAGTGACTTTTAGAGCATCGACAGAACAGACACACAAAAAACACCTCTTTTCATGTGTTTAAAAATACGGCTCGCAGGTAGATGCAGGGCACAGGCCATCATCTGAGGGCCACTGCTTTATACAGCTATGAAACTGTTGTATTTGGATTCAACACTGCATTGTGAATTTATCCAATCACACTGTTGACACCATGAGACCACCTGACATCATGTAAATTCAGTGATTTTTTTTTAATAATTAATAATAATCAACTCACTTCAAATCAGTGCTGTAACACACAAAATGCAAGAACACTTATGTATTTTCCCATATATACAGTTGATGAAGGTTAAAACAGCAATAATGACCACAATAAATAGAGACAAGAAGGTAGTTTGAACTTCCTAGATCAGTCATGTCCAAACTGTTGAAGACCACTGTGGCTGCAGGTTTTTGTTCCAACCAAGCAGTCGAACACCCGAGTTTAGACCAGGTTTATTGGTCAAACTAAATGTTCTTGGTTGGTTGGAAGGAAACACCAGCAGCCTCACTGGTCCTTTGTGGAATAGTTTGGACATGACTGTCCAAGACAATCTTGTTCCTCAGTCAATAAAAATCCGGGTAGACAACAAAGGGGAAATGAAGACCTCATCAGTTTTAACAAGCCACAAAGCAATACCAACATATAGCAAGATTTTATGCAAAATACACATTCTGAATAATATCTTTTTTGTTCCTGTCTTGGAACAACATTTTAATTATGTAGTCTTTAAAGTGAGTGAGTCGAAATCATGGATCATGATCATAAAATAGAAATCGACAAAACTTTTAATTTTTTTTCCCCCCAATCAACACAAATAGCACTTTCAATATTTTTTTTCTCCAGCCCTTTGTCACAATAGTAACAGGCAACAAAGGGCTGCACATCAACAAGCTAGAACATGGACATCCTGCTATCAACTGTGTTTTGAGAAGAACAGATTTTACAATAAATAATCAAATTGCCCTAAAAAAGTACTGAAGGAAACCAAAAAGAAAAAAATGCAAAATGAACTTTAATGGTTTTATGCTTTTTAACTATATAGTCTAAAAAGTTCTCTTCTGTTCATCTTCTAGGTACTCTCATCATCAGAACACCAAGTTGGCAACTTTTGATTTATTTAAATAACCATTTATTTTATGGATTTTATGGAGTACTAAACACAAGTAAATGTTTCAATCTGGTCCAAAAGTTCAGTCCTGGTTTAGATTCTATACCTGTTTAAGTCTGACCTTTTTTAAGGGAGCCCTGCCTCATTAAGGGCTTGAGGAAGTTGGGCAGCGTCGCCACCTTGTAGGGATTTCTCTTGTAAGTGACGGCTTTTTCGGTTTCCTCTGTCGACATCTCAACGTATTCTGCTGCAGTGGCCACATTCTTCTCTATGTTGTTGATCAAATCCCCCTGTGAAACAGAGAAGAAACAGTTTGGACCAGAACCAGGTCAGGTGACACATTTGAAGTAATTCGAAAGCCGGTGTCGTCTCACTGGTGTGTACCTGGATCTCCAGCAGCATGGCTGTATCTGTAAAGATCTCGTGCAGTTCCTGGATGCTAGACTCCAGGGAAACAATGTCCCGGTGACGGGATTCAATTTCAGTCACAGCTTGGCTCGTGATCCGACTTTTGCAGCTTATCTAGGGATGACAAATACACAATCTGCATTATGTCTTACATTTTATTTGTGATTTTTTTTCCCATTAAATAAAAAACCAAAAAACACAGAGCTAATAACCAAAAGTATCAAAGGAATCCAAGCTTAACATGAAGGGTATCTTATATATCATAAACAGATTCCAGTAGACAAAATACTTTCTGTAGACTATACATATATATTACATAATGCAAAAAAAGAAATTCACCGACATCAGCTATGAAGACAGTGAAGCTGTCACGACGCAACATTTTCTCCAGCTCTTCATCGGTGGTCACTCTGTCCACTAGAACAAACACACAGAAGAATACGTGGTTGAATTTTAAATTTAAAGAATAAAAGTCTCACTCAAGTGTTAAATAGAAAAAAATACATACATTTATATATATGTATAGTACATATATACACATATACAATATCACGAATATATAATACAAATAAATACATACATAGCTACATGCATTTTTTAAATTGAACACGAGATGGCGTAAGTAATCCTTCATATTAAGTAGTTTCTCAGTTATAAATAAAACAAACATTACTTGGTACACAGATAAGACGCTTTGATATCTCTGCAGCGGAAGGACCCCTGCTGGGGCAGATGTGTAATTGTCTCTGTGTGTAAACATCTATTAGCCCTGCACAGCATATTAATCACCCACAAACAGACTACAACTATAATCAAAGGTTTTCTTCTTTTTTTTTTTTTATTGTTGCATCCAGTAATTTTTTTTAAATCTCAAGTATTTGGGAAGCATAAATAAATCAAGCTTTTAAACAGTGTGGGAAAAAAAAATATTTTGACTGCAAAATGAGTTACAATGGCATTCTTTGGTCACTATTTTTAATAAGGTTGAAAAACATTGTTTAGGCCAGGGGTCTCAAACTCAAGCTGTGTTAGCTTTAATACAAAAGAAAAAAAATAACCAAAAAAAAATCCCATATATTCTGTGTAATACAACACTGAACCAGAAGGAGACTGTGGATCAGGGTTTTGAGAACTATAGGATTTACCATAAAATGTGGAGAACAAATCTATAAAATATTATTAGAAATTCAACTTTCACATCAAGGTGAGGGCCACAAAGTGTCGTTTCACTGGCCACAAATGGCTATGGGGCCGGCAGTTTGAGATCCCTGGTTCATGCTGTCAAAACTAGAGCAAAAGGACCACCTCAGTTTCACTAGTTCCAGGTGACTCACCTATCTCCAGCTGCCTCTGAATTTGTGCCTTACATTTGTCCCTGAAGGACATTTGTGAGTTGTTGTAGCTTCGCATGACATCTGAAAACCAACGGGTCAAGTGTGAATGCTGGACCAAGAAAAGGAGAGAGAGACGGACAGGGGGAAATGGAAAAGGAAAAGGAGAGAGAGAGATAATCAACACAATTTTGTAATAGATTATTGACACACAGGAGTAAATTTCCTTTCGACATATTCAGTGTACAATAATGTAGAAAATAAGGAAATAAAAGACAAAAGTATTCTAAAACTCAGACGATGATTACAGAAACACACCATTAGCGGCCCTCACCTTGATGTGAAAGTAGAAATTTTAATAATATTTTATAGATTTTTTTTTTTTAATTCTATACTTCTCCAAACCCTGATCCACAGTTACCTCCTGTGTTCAGTGTTGTATTACACAGAATCTATGGGAAACGGATTGTTTTCATTCGTTTTTTTTCTTTTGTATTGAACACTGACAGCTGACGCGGCCCTTTGGTGAAATGATAATGTGGGTGGTGGCTGTCAATTTATTTAAGTTTGAGACCCCTTCTTCACAGAGAGTCTAGCTAGTTTACAAAAAAAAAAATACCCATCGTAGCAAAAATAAATCACTGAAACATAATGCCAAACAGTCAGACAAGAAGTTATTATTATTAAACTAAACTAGAGCACATGACTTATACATTGTACAGCTTCACTAAGAGATATTTACAAAGGAAAACAAAATATTAGCAAGATTTATTTAAAATTCATTAAAAAAGGTTAACATTTTACAATAATTTTATCTACTAAAAGAAACACACGGCAAGATAACCACAGCCAAAAATATCTTCCTGGTCAAAAACAATTAAAAAGAAAAATAAATGTATTAATTATTGAGAAGACGGCAAGTTAATAATTTTATGTGCATAAATATTTTAATATGGGCATACATAAAAAAATAACTTTTTTTGAATCTGAATATTTATGACGGATAGTTGTTTATGCAGTTGGTTAAGGAACATAAATATTCACCAACCTGGTTTTTCTCTATTCGCTGGATCACTGAAGGATTTTTACCGTTGTGTTCCAGAGACAGGGTTTTCTGCATGTCTGAGAGACAGAGGACAGGTGCTTAACTTTAATAAACATCTGCCTCAATGCCAAGAAAGAAACAACTGCTTAAAGTAAAGTTCCCCAAAACAAAGCAGACTTTTGCCTACAATATAGGTCGGCTGTTGGTACAGACGTGTGTGTGTGTGTGTGTGTGTGTGTATTCTGCTCATCATCACTGTTCATTTGCAAGTAAAATGATGTGTTGTCAACCTCAACAGAGTGAGGAAGTAGACTGTTTCTACTTTCTAAATGATTCTGTTATTGTTCTTCACTAGCCCACTAGTAAAAACAAAGAAAAATCAATTTAAATCACAACTTGTACCATAAGATTTCCTGTTGCGGTAGCCGTGTATATGCATAAAATTAACATACTTGCTAATATGGCAAGATTCCACACTTTTGAAGCAACACTTACTTTTTAACTTTGCTCTCACCACGTTAGCACTGGTCTTGATCTCACTGTTGAGCTGCTCCAACTTATGTTTATTACCTGCAGTAAAACCAATATAATAAAACATTAATTTACACGATAAAACTGCACAATACCAGGAGTGACCTGCTACTGTGTTGTGCATTTGTTCTCAAATTGACAATTTTTTTTTTTTTGGTGTTATTACTATTACTGTATCACTTCACTGGTGCATAATGGGAGGATATTGGCTGGAAATTCACCCATCATGCATCCGGGAACATCTTTGACATAGGGACTGCTCTGGACTATAAAAATACCCTAATTATTTACTGGATAATAAGCTGGAAATGAAACCACCAAGATCCAGAATTAAAGAAACTTCAAAGTCAGACAGGCAATTCAAAAAAGAAGAAACTAAAATGTTGGTGCGATGATATACTCTTTAGGGGAGACAAGGATGGACAGGATCAGAGGGGGAGGTCATTGGGGGGACAACACAGACAGAGAGGTTTGGAGAAAAGGCTAGAGAGGCCAGATTAAGATGGTTTGGACATGTTCAAAGGAGGGACAGTGGATACAGTGGTAGAAGAATGATCCTAGAGATGGAGCTACCAGGTAGGAGACAAAGAGGAGATTGATGGATGCAGGACATGGAGGTAGTTGGAGTTAGAGTTGAGGATACAGAGGAAGGAAAGAAGGCTTTGGGTTCTAATTCACCAGCTGCCAGGTTGCAACTGAAGTTCTTTGATCATAGCAACAACGTTCATGTGGAGACATTCTAGTAAGCTGCCAACTACTACTTAAAACTGGCAAAAAAATAGTAAAAAATACTCAAATTTCACTGTTGGGGAACTTTTAGTTGAGACACATGTAGATTAACTCAAATACAGCTCTATTTTATAATGCTTGGTGGTTGCTGGTTAGACACATGAAGTTCTTGGTATTGCCCTGGGGTGGTAACACAACAAAAAACTTTATTTTGTTTGCACAAGTTTGTTTGTCAATGGATGTTGGCTCAGTTGAGGACTGTCTTCTTCAGCTCCATTTTTCCTGTGGTAGAAGTTGTGTTACGTGCAAAAAGACTTACTACAGTCTTGGTCTGGAGCAGAGAGAATGACACTGTGGCTTTTTTCCACCTCCTCTGCTTGACATGAGATTTTCAGAATAAGGCTCCTCACTTCCCCCACCTGAACACACACAGTAAATGGTACTGTAGGTAAACAACACAGATATACTCATTAAACTCAACCCATGTTGATATTGACTCCTTTGCAGCTGCTAGAAAATTATTTTAACTGATGAATATTGTCACAAAAGCATTTTTACCCAAGGTTTGAATACAGTTCTTAAACCTTCAGCCAACTTGTTTGAAGATAATCCTGTAGAACAGTAGAAAAGTGGTTGTCAACTGGTCTCACTCTGGGACCAGCATTTCCTGCAGTCATTAAGACGCAACCCACTGTCACAGTATTCAAACCAAGCAATACATTTTCTAAAAAAAAATTTAAAAAAATAGAAAAATCACTTCTTCCAACACACTCATTTTATTCAGCGCAGTATTCCTTTAAAAATAAAAGGTTTCTTTAAAAAATAAAACACATGCTCAACAGCTTATTCACATTATTTTGGTTTTTGACCAGCTGTTCAGGACTACAGAACGGGTCCGCAACTCAGTTTTGGGCCGGGACCAACCAGCTGAGAACCACTGCTGTAGAACACATCTGACCAGGGACGTAGATAAACAAAACGATTGTTATCCATTGACAAGGCCTTACCAACCAAAACAAATATTAGGCATTGCATGCTTAATTTATCAGTGAAGCATGTCATTGTAACAGTTCTAAAAAGTCACCAGCAAGGTTGTAAAAAATCTAAATAGAGACTAAATAATTAAAAATTCATACTTATGATGAATGAGTCAAAAAGGAAAGCAGAAATAGGAAAAAAAAACATAAGAATAAAGAAGCTAAATAACCAATGTTATCCCATTACAGTTTTTGTTAATTGTAGAGTAAAAAAAAGTATGAATAAAATAAAAACTGCTCGACATCTCTCTTTAAAATCATACGGGTTATAAAAGTCACAACGAGAGTTCCAGGTAGCAATAAAACCATCTTTGCGCATGCGCACATTTACAGGCGTGGCTGTCTTACCGTTCGGAAAAACTCCTCCATCCTGCGTCTGTTCACCGCCTGTTGACTCATCTCATCCCACAGCTGCTGCTCCCGTTGTTTAGTTTCAACACTTTAAAAACCCTCCACCTGTTGCTGTAAACAAAGACACCTGTATGACCCTCTAATAACGGTGGCAGGTGGAGAACAACTTACATATTTGCCGTTTTCAGATAGAAAAAGAGAAAGCTAGCCGAATAAAACACACGTCGGTGATATTTTGTAAGCGAGATAACGCGATACTCTGCGACCGTTCAACAAAATAAACGGGATGAAGTCAAACGGACGAGTTCTAACCTTTCGTCCCGACGTTTTCACCAGACCCTCACCTGCCGTCTGTTGTTCCTCTAACTGATGAGCTCACCTGTACGGGAGAAACAATTCTGGAGTACGCATGCGCGACAACCATGGGGTAAACAAAGGCTTTCCCCGCCCTCTCTTCCTCCCTCTTTCATACAGGGCTTTCAGCTAAAAGCCTCGCGGGCTAAAGTAAGGTGTACCTCCCATAATTCCCATTATTTCTTTCACTTCAAGTGCAGCACTACAAACAACCAATAGATGGCAATATTAACTCTTTTCATTAGTTTCAAAACCGAAGTCTATCACGACGAAGAGGTGTTTTGAATAGACATTTTATCTGGACTGTTCATTTGATTAAAATAAATATTAATATTTTAAATATTCATACATAGAAAAAAGGAAATACATGTTGTTTTCGCGGATTTAACATTTTTAAATATTTATAGTCATATACTTATGAGTCATTTTTTGTGATAAATTCACTTTGACTTTCTGACGTTGATAGGTTCCCTCTCACTTTGACCTTAAGTCCCCAAGTTGTCACCTTGGGCGGTTTTAGCATTATGCTAAATTGGCATCCCAAAAGTTAGGAAAGGAAAGGAGGAAGGAAAGAAGAAAGGAAGGGAGGCAAACAAACTCCTTGTCATTGTGACATTTTGATTCACACCACAGCACACAACGAAATGTCACCTCCGCATTTTTCCCATCACCAAAGTGAACAGTGGGCAGCTTTGAGCGCCAGGGGAGCAGCGAGTGGGGACGGTGCCATGCTCAGTGGACCTCAGTCATAACCTGGCAGTTGGTGGATTCGAAACTTGGAACCATTAGGTCACTACCTTAACCACTGCCCCAAAAGTATACTGTAACTACAGCATATTTCAATGTCTTCTTCTGATGTTTATTTTGTTTTTACAGAGGACAACCTCAGTTTCACCACAAGGAAATAAGTTGACTGATATGATCCTCTGTGGTGACACACAAATGGAAATATCCACTGCTCTAAAGCTGTCTACACACAAGATTCATCACACAAATAGAACTTTATTGTTACATCTCTGGTAAGAAATTTTAAAAAAGTAAAAGTTTAATAAGAAATGCTATTTTTATTGCCTCTGAAATGGAGAGTTATATCTGGAGCATTTCTATTCCAAAAAGTCTCAGAGATAAATGGCAATGGTTTCCCAAAAATAGTTTATAAATGAAAGTGTTCAGAGGCTGAGGCATTATTGATGCCTTATTTAAAGTCATTACATTGCACTAAAAGCACCATCTATCAGAGGCAGTAAAACAGCAGGGTGGACACAGCTGCAGACAAATGTATCTGACTGCAATACAAATTATAGCCAACATATTTATGTTGAGTCCCGGTAATGTTTGGTCTATAAATAATAAATAATTGGTTCACTGTGCGTCATAAATCGGAGACCATTACCTTCAGAACAGAATATCCGATGGACTTTTAAGCAGGCTCGGATGTCTTAAGTGATGCATCAACTCAGTCTGAAGTCGTTTTCAGCATAATATTTGATGTGTTTGCCTCGGTCTGTTCACATAACAGCGGAAGAAACAGGATGACAGCTGAATCTGTCATACTTTAGATGAAAAGAAAAACGTGCAGAGAAGTAAATAAAATATTTCCGAGTCTTACATCATAAATTTTACAATTTATTGAGAGGAAAAAGGAGAGGGGGATATAACATGGCAGTTTAACCGCGTAAAATGTGATTTTTTTTCTTCTTGTTCTCTTGAAGGCAAGTTTCCAAACAATTTTTGAGCAACTTTGTTTAAGTGTTGTGTCGTGTTAGTTAATTCCTTTAAATACTAGACCAAGCCAGAGAATCGGTTCTCTTGTTTTGTTGTAGCCAAATATTTACATTTTTAACACCTCATCTTTGTGCCAGCACTGTTGGATTTTTTTTTTTATTGGTGTTGTGAAATCACTTACGGGTCCATAAAACATTTTTTTTTTCTTTACTGGCCTTACAGTCAATTCCAATTGTACTGGTCCTCTCTGTAATTTCACTGACCCAGTCACAACAAAAATAATGAACAATTGACTTGTGTGCTGCACACTTGTTGGGCAGAAATTGTAGTGTGCGTTTTTGGTAGACTTCTGCGCTTTTAAAACCCTTGCAGCTATCTCCAGCATCTCTTGTCTGTTTGTTTTCAAACATTGATTTGGTTTGTTATTAGTTTCAACCTCTATGCTTACGGACCAACAGCTTTTGCAGGATTTTTTTTTTTTAGGTTTTAAGACTTTAGTGAAACAAACATGTTACTTTGACTAGAATATTGTGTAACATTTAGTCTAATACATGTCATGTTACTCTCTCTGATGCACACATGTAACAGCACGTAACAGCACTTTTTTTTTTTCCTTACAGTTTTTAAGGTGTGGCAGGATGTTTGTTCATATCTATCCTACAGTAGCTTCAGTGTTTAACAACTGTTTTTCCAGTTCGGCTCTGGAGTTTTATGACTATTACAAATATTGAGTTACCGAAAGCCACTTCATATGTTTTATGGGCAAAGTAATGAAGAAAGCAGAAACCCATGGTGTAGCTGTCACACTCCACTTACAGAACATATACAGACCGGAAACCAATACAGGCTTAAACATAAGAAACTATACAATGGTCATATCATGAACTGCTCTTTTACTTGCCACTTTGCCCCCACTGATGATGGCTTACAAAGATAATATGTTTAAGGGAGGTCACACTTGAACATTATGGAGCATCTTCTTTGCTTTAGCAACTAGTTTCTGCAGTCTAAAGACCCCTTGGTCTGTCAAAGTAGATAGATAGAGAGATAGATAAATAAACATAGAGAGAGATTTATAGAACTTTACTAATCCCTCTGGATTATCCTTTGGGAAATTAAGGCCCCAGCATCAGTACAGCTCTAAACAAAGGATAAATATATTTAAAAAACACTAGATAAAGACATGACTAAGGTTTGAGTTGCACTTTACAGCACTGTCCAAACCTGGTTAGCTCTTTATTATTACCATCATTACCTTTTCTATTATAGTTTGCCATTTTTTCTTTTTTTTTTAAACTTTTTTTATCATGTATTTATCATTTATTGTCATCAGTTTTTGTCTAAAATCCTTTTAATTCTGTTTATATGAAGTTAGAATACTCTGTTTCCTTAAAATTAATATTTCATGCAATCAAACTTTGCCATTAAAATGTTGAGGTATTTTAATATTTTTTCAATGAAAACAAATAAATAAAGAGTTTTCCTCCACAACTTAAAACAATGGAAACAGGCATGGATAATAAAGTTGACTTAAAAAAAAGAAGATTACAATAATAAACCTTTTTTTTTCCTTATTTTCAGATGTGCCAGAACTGTGATCAACCTTTGGTTGTATTTCTTCTTGTCACCACTAGAGGTAGCTTCAACATTAAAATGTTCAGTTGACAGGGTTAGGCACGTTTATTCTTTTTGGCTAAGGTATGATAATCAATACTTGAACAAACCTTGAATAATAATTTAATGGACTCACATCCAGGTTCTCTGAAGGATATCTCTGAAGGTTCCACGTATAATAATGACTAATCAATATTCACTGGACAGCAGAAATTCGTAATGCACTCCGTATATGTCAGTGATTGAAGAACTCACTAAAGAAGTACAGAGGAGAAAAAGTACAAAAAAAAAAAAAAAAAATAAAAATTCAAAGCCAGCAAGGAAGGCCATATATTAACTTTACTGTTAGAGAGAGTGTGCGTAAGAAGGGCAAAATGTCCATGAAATATATGAATATCAGAATCCTATTCATCAAGAACAAAACATGTCAACATGTTGCAACCTTTCTAAGAAAAAAAAATACATACAGTATAAATAAAATGGCAAATAAATATATGTGCAAAGGCCTCTAAACTGCCATAAATGAATAAAAGAATAGAAAAAAAAAACAAAGTTTGACTGAATATAAAGTAGCTCGGGAGTACAATAAACCTGGGTATAGTTACTATGCATATTATTTTGCAAGATATATTTCACATATGCTAAAGTGTTTTGTTTTAGTCTTAATGGTTTATATGCCAATATATTCAAACCAGCAGCAAATTTATGATCATTCATTAATTTTACTTCATCCTCTTCTCCGTAATTGGGCCCCAACTGAAAAACTAAAAAATGATATCCAAAAATGTTTGCTTAAAAGACAAAAAAAATATATAAAGATAGCATTACAAATAAATAGCATGTCGTGGACATTGTTGCTCCCATGATCCTGTAATGACTAAGTGGATAGATGATGATAGATTGATGAAGATGGATGGATAAAAAATGATGAGAGCCACTGAACTTTGCACAAAAAATAAAGATTGCAGTAAGACACTGAGATACCCAACCGAACACTTTATCTAAACTTTATTTCGTTAAACAACTACGCTGAGTGTACTGTACGTCCTTGAAGGTCTTCATTTCCTCAGTTCTGCTCACGGAAGATGTATATCTTAGGACGTCACTCAAATACTTGGCAGAAAGCTTGTACTCTGCACAGGGTTTGTCATAAATATTCAGAACAAGTCAAAGTCATTATTTTACTTCCATGATTTGTAACAAATGACCAACAAATACTCAGAATGTATCTTTCAAAACAATCCACACTGGTCAAGTGTAAGGGAGCTGTAAAGTTACAAGTCCAATACAAAAGTGTAATAAGTATAACTACAGTATGTTAGGTGAAAGAACTACTCAAGCAATACAAGATGAGAAAAGGCCAAAATATTGATAAATTGTAGTTTATATTTATTAAAATTATTAAATAAAAAAAATGGCTTAAATTTATGCAACAATTTAAAACAGGGGTGGGGAAACTAAGGCTCGGGGGCCAGATGCGGCCCGTTGCCCTTCTAAAGGTGGCCCGCCAACCTTGTCCAAATGAAATAATTTATTTATATTTTCAACATACTTTTTGCCTTTATCCCACAATATGTGCTTTCCCCCATTAGATTACATAATAAAGGCTATTGGAAATTTAACATTTTCAGTTTTATTCTTGCTGTTCACATGCTAATCATCGCAATTCAAACCAACGCTCCATTTTCTGCTCTTGACTCGGCCCCCGTCTCCAATTTTAAGGACCAATTGTGGCCCGCGGGTCAAAGAGTTTGACCACCCCTGGTTTAAGCTAAGAGGAAACCAAAAAGCATTAACAGTGAACAATTTCAGTCCCTAGAATATAAAAAAACACAAATATAAGCAATTTTTTAAGATCAGTTTGGGTGATACATTTCATGCTATAGCTGTACTATGAAACTACCCAACAAAGACAGATATGCACTATGAAATGGCGTTGTGTTTTCTAATGGGCCATAGAACCAGTTTTCTCAGGATGTTATGAATGATTTATTACATTTTTATTTGCATGATATTAAGATTTACAGTTAGCTATAAAGTGTAATAAAAACAGACGACAATGAGTACTTAATACTTACTACGGATACTTACTTCACCACATAAATTAGAGGGGGAACCAGAGGGTGGTAAAACTTCCAAACCTTCCCCGGCCTCATCTTCCAGCAGCGATATATAGCTTTACTGTTATGAGCAGGTGTCGTGGAAGACGAAGTAGGACCCAAATGCAGCACAGGAAGGTTCCTCTTGATTTTTCAAAGTTTATTTTAACTTAAAGAACAAAACTTGACAATAAACAAAACAGACTCTAGAACAAATACTGTTCTCAAATACAACTAAAAAGTTTGGCTTCTTCAGCCCAAACCAAACTTCTCCTAATATTACCATAAACAGACTTCTCAGGACATCAAACAACACGACAAACCAGGACAGCACATGACGGGACAAACCTAGACAATGAACCAACAAAGACTGAGTGAAGGAGAGGGGAATATATAGTGAGGGCACCGGGTGACACGAGTGAGGACTAATTACAAAGACACAGGTGACTGTGCTCACAGTGATCAACCAGCACCACACAACAGCAGGGAAAGGGAAAGACACAGACACACAGACCTCACATTTACACTTTTTTTTTTTCTTCTTGATAACAGTTTCCTATGAAATCAATAATGCATGGCTGCTGGCAGCCTTGGCAGTGCTTAGCAGTGATTTTGCAGCCGGGTTCACCCAGGAAAGGCAGCTTGGTAGCAATTTTGTGTCATTGCTGCTGATGAGCCCCCAGTGAAGGACTGGCCGGAATCCAGATGTAGCCCCCTGCGGTTCCACGTCCCTCCGGTCCTCGTCAGACCTGTATGGCAGGACTCAAATTCACAGACACTGAGTTACATTGAATTATTCATGTGGTATTGAATATGGTCGTGTCAAAGCTGAAGTCCTATATTGATCGCAGTAAGAATTTAACCGCACTTCACAAAAAACACACCGGCGGTGGAGTTAAGACATAAAGTTGAAAGTGTTTAGTTAAAGTTGGTTAAGGCTGTTGGTGTATTTGGAAAAGTTTTTTTTTTTTTTCGGAAGTTGTGCGAGTTAGGCCTTGTTGTTTAAACACTATCAGATATAATTTGGATCAAGATAGATGAGTGTGTGACTGTGTGTTTACTTTACTCCTTAGAGCGTAGTGAGTAAAAGAAATAGGAAAGGAAAGCAAACTCCCTGTCCTTGACATTGTGATCCACACCACTCCACACAACCAAATGTCACCTCTGTATTTATCCCATCACCAATGTAAACAGTGGTCAGCTTTTAGTGCCCAAGCAGCACTTGGCAATTGGTTGATTCTAGCTGTAATCCTCCGGATCCCAGTCCGTCTCCCTAATGGCTAGGACCCCACTGCCCCATTTTGTTTTTTAGCATGGCAACCAAGGCAGTAAAAATCGATGCATCAACTTAGAATTTTTGAATATTATCAGCTCAATTTGTTTAGCACATTCGCAGAATAGTACGGAAGCATATTGCTTCCACACTTAGTATCACATTATTTGGTTTTCAAGTATATTTTATGTGCTAGGGCTGGGTGAAAAAAAATTGATTAATCGATTTTAATCGATTTTTTTGTTAATAGGACGATATTGATTCATAAATCCAAAATTCGATCTTTTTTTTCCGTCTTTTCCCAACAACTATACGTGAACTCATGCACCACGGGTGATTACGTATTTATGTGGTTACGTGCAAGTTAACACACTCGCACGTAAAACAAATGTAAAAACAACATGGCACTAAAATCTAAAA
>JAFBJS010003332.1:323072-363636 GCA_016785265.1 Paraplagusia blochii | reverse complement strand
ATTCTTCTACCAATGTATTCACTGTCCCTCCTCTGAACATGTCCAAACCATCTCAAACTGTCTTCTCTAGCTTTTTCTCCAAACCTTCCTGTCTGTGTTGTCCCTCTGTTGTCACTTCATTCCTGATCCTGTCCATCCTAGTAACCCCTAGTAAAAAAAAAAGAACCTCAGCAGAGAACCTCACCATAAATTATTAAGTAGACCTAAAAATATCATTAAGTGAATACCAGAGGAAAATTTCAATGTATAGTAAAGTAGTATATGAAAGAGACGCATTCAGAGAATGAGGAAAAGTGAATGTTTCTGTCTGAGTTTGTGTGAGTCATTCTAACTTTTCCAGATTTCTGGCAGGGCTTTGTGCAGGTCACATTGTGCCAGTAGCAATAGAGGGAAATAGACTAATGTGGAAACTAAAGCCACACGCCACAAGATGGACGACAATGGAACACCACAAAGCTCACACATCAGGGTGAAGCAATGTCTCTCGACACCTCACTGCAACACAAAGCCCTATCGCAGTGATGAAGACATTTCCATTAGGGTCCTAATGTGCTAAATGTCGGTAAATTTTTTACCCCGTAAGCTTATCCCTAATAACAAATATTTTATAGTGCTGACTCTGAGACTCTAAGACAGATATGTGATATACATTATTAACCAGTCGTAACACAACCACAGTCTTATAGTTTTGTTGTCTTTCTATACAATTTAAGCTGTGATGAAGTATGTACACTCAGTGGGATCCCATTTCCAATCAAACAACTCACAAATCTCTCCAAGACTTAGGTCATAGAGTCCTGTGGTTGAATAAACTTCGGCCTCTGTCACGTCTACATGGGAGAAAACACAATCCTCTTTTACTGCGTATGCATCTACATTCATCGTAAGGCAGATGGAAAACGTGTTCTCGGCTTTCTTCCACCCTCGGATGCTAATGGAAAACCAAAATGTCTTCAATTTTCCATTTGTAATTACAAGGTTTCGCTAAGCTAATGTACAATTTTCTGTTGCAGGTTGAACCCTCGTACACTATATTACCTCTTTCTGGCACAATTCTGAAATTTTAAGCTTTGTACTATACATCAACACTATAAGAAGAGGGTATAAATGTGTAAACATTTCCTGGAAACGCAAATGTGCAAACTATGGCCGATGGGCACTTTTGGCCTTCTTAGTCGCCCTGTGAAATATAAGTACTGCCTTAATAACCAATGACTTCAATTTCCTTCTTTACTGCATTAAAATGTCTTAACTACAATTCAATTAATGCCACTATATGGTGGAAGACACAATTTTTCTTTGCTGCAGTGACCGATCTCTTTTCTTCTGAAGGCCCCAGTCAGTGGACCATTCGGAAATAAATCTTTGAATCATCAGGACTATAGGTCCTACCCACACATAGGTTGATAAGGAAGATGTTCTTAGGGGAACAGTGCTTTGCTATGTGAAGCTGATGTAAAGGCAGCCCAGGGGCCTAATAAACTGTTTCTACTGCTTTTAGATGTATTTTTTAAATGTTGGAACTTAAGCTCTGGCCAAGTACACTTTATTTAGATCAACTCAAACAAACATTTTTCCATCTGATATTGAAGTGACCAACTGAGTCCGTTAGTTTGTCTTCTCCTATTCTACAGTGACAGTTTAGGTTTGAAGTATAGTCTTTTTATAATGAGGCAGCCAGTGTTCTAGTACGGTTTTATACATTCAAAACAACTTAATTTATAAAAAATAATTTCCCAACTGTGCATGTTGTACATTTTCTGTGTAAGGAACATTGAACTGAGAATAAGAGTTCATTTTACTCAATGGAAGTTCCAATGTAATTTTCCTACAGTTATGAACAGAAAAAATATTTATGGTCTATGTAATAAAAACCAATGTGAATGAGTACACTGAGTTTTCACTTTTCTTACTGCTTTCCAAACATTTAAGAACAGTAAAGGGTCTTATTAAATGTGTATATGTGTTTTCATGTAGGTAATTGAAAACGAAAAATTTCAGATGGTGATCTGTCCTAAAATATCAATCTTAGGTCTCTCGTCAATGGGGGGCATGGCTTAAGATCAGCAGAAGCCCCTAAGTAGGGCAGCAAAGAACTCAAACTTTCTGGAGCAGGCCTTGTGACCACAGGTTTTTCTGGGCCCCCACAATTACTATGGTAATGCTGGCAGGGCTGTTCGTCACATAAAAACTATGTCTTTGGAAGGCACTATGGTGAAATGTGTAATAAGTTAGGGATGTTATTGGTGTCTCCGGTGACCACATGACTGACCATGCACACTGAATTTACAAAGTGTTAACTATTAAAACCTTACATGTGCACAAAGCACACGCTAAATCAAGTCCAGACTACATTCCACAACGTGTGCCATGAGCTAATGAGGACACAAATACATTTGGAACTGAAAAAAATATTAATATTTATCATAAATATTTACCGCCCATAGATTATGGAGTATGCAGTGTATTTAAAGGTGTAACAGCAATGCAGGAACTTCCATGTACATAAACAGACAAGTCAACGTAAGTCATAACAACTGCTCATTAGACCATGGTTGTATGGAATACTATTATGGTTCTTAAATGACGTTGCCTTATCTTTGGATAAGGCCATGATCAACGCATTGAGCTCAACTTTATTCAGAACTACAAGTAGTCATTTATTACTACATAAACAAAGAATACATTATTTTTTATTTTCACTGAAGAAAAGCAAACTATAAACTTTTTTTATTATTCTGTTTTCCCCCATCAACTTACTAACTCATATATGCCAAAGCCCTGCAGGGGTCAACACTTTGAGAACTGATGGGTTAATGAGTGGAAAACTTTTGCAATGAAGCGTTTTGCAATGAAGTGGGTTCTCCGTGTTTGTATTCAACTAATTGGCACTTATAATATTTTAGGGGCACATTATGTTATGAGAACTATTTATAAATGTAATATTATCACCGATAACTGCTATCTATCCTCAGTTATCAATTAGCAATATTTATGTGGGTTACATTGCATGAATAAATATTTGATCACACGTATTAATAATACATGCATTGTCACTATTTTGTATCAAAATTTACACACAGAAATTACAGCTACTCTGACATCCCCTGCTTCTGCTGCTGGCCATCAACCCATTTTTACTTCGTCAAACAGCTGAATCAATAAATGAGATATTTGGCGCAGGACCCTGAACAAGAACTTTTATACACTTTCATCCAGCCCTGATGTTCTGTGATTTATTGTAACACAACCAAGAAATAGCAAGAGTTTGGTATGTTTACCATAGGTATCTGTTTTCTGCCAAGCCCAGGTGAATGTGCCCCCTGTAGATGTCGACACCTGGAAGCCCTTTGTCCCCCACAGTTTATGGTCACTCAGTCTACTGAGTACCCCAAAACCTTGACATTTTTTTTCCAGTTCATAGAGCTCTCCTGCTTTCTTATTATGATGCCTGCTCTGCTCATTTGCCTTCAGATGTTCGGAATAGCTTTTCTAGTCATTTACACTCCTTTCTGGGTCTGATCAGAGAAACAGATCAAGGGAAAAAAAACATGCCTTGCACCTCATTAGGGTGACTGTATTCCTTCTCTCAGTCTCAAATGTATGTTTCTGAATGCCAGCTGTTTCCACACAGATGTGACCGTGCATGAGACGTTAGCAGCGACACAATCAAGAACTATAGACCAACGCATGTATCCTCACAAGGCACATGGACGTTTGCTGTAATGGCATTTCAAGCAGAAAATGATCTTTGTCGGCTTTAATAAAGGGACACCCTTATAATATCTTATTTATCACAGCAATTTAAGAGTCACAGATTGTTTTAAAGCTAGTACATTTAAATTACAGGACAAAACCATAACTACACTAAAAAAAAGCACAGCTGCGACTACTTTTCCTAAGGACTCTGAAAAAGAACAATATCAGTATGGAACTGCTGATCTGTTTTTACCAATCTACCATTGAGGGCATTCTAATGGACTGGATACATGTTTGGTTTACTGGGAGCTCAGCAGCAGACAGGAAAAACCATACAGAGGGCCAAGAATGCAGCGCAGAGAAAAATCGGTAGCCCATTGTCCTTGGAGAAGATTGCCAGCTCCAGACTTCTAATCAAAGCCACGGACATCATAAAAGACTGCTACCACCCTGCAAACCCTCTGTTTCATCTCATGCCCTGTGGGAAGTGCTACAGGTGCCTCAAAACCAAAACAACCAGGTTCAGGAACAGTTTTTTTCCCAGAAGCAGAGAACATATCTCAATCATCCTTTTAATTTAATATAATGGGACAATTCACCAAATCAAGTTACTATTTAATCTACTTTTATGATCTGTTTACTACTTTTATCATTTTAACACTGTTTGCATATTTTTAGTATTACATTTTTAAGGAGAATTCATGTTTCTGTCTGTATTTATTATTTATTGATTTATTTATCAATGTGTTATGCACCTTACTGGTGTAGCACTCGTATTCCGTTGTATGTAATGACAACAAAGGAATTCAATTCACACAACCAATAACACACACTCATGATGAAATGTACCTGAAGCACATGTTCACCCAGATGTTGCAGCTGTGATATGTTATGGATATTATTACCCGTAGTCTCAGTGTTATCCCATACCACTGTCAGGCTGAAATTGCAGCTGACATTGTTTTATGTCATATTAAATCACAGCAAAGCAATAACTTGTTCCATAAGGTGGACATATGCCACAGGTTTAGGGCAACTCAACGTAATCACACTTTGCTTGTGTTCCAAATCTGATTATTGGCTCAATCAAACACAATTAGGTCAACAGTTGGACTCCACTGAACCGAAGTAAGTTCAAACACAAGTTGTATATTGTCAGATGTACATACAGCAAAAACAAGTGACTGTCAATCTTGTTGAAAAAAAAATGTTATTATAGGTGCTGGGGTGTTTTAAATTTCTGATTACCATAGTGGTGTTTTTTTTAATTAAACTTGACCAGACCATAAAGGAATTTGAGTTTCCAGATTCCTAGATCTTTTTTTCAATAGCATAGGCAAGGTTCAATAGCATTCCACCACTTTTATGATAAACCCTTGTCTGATGGAGCAAAGCCCAGGAATGAAAAGTTAAAGCGGGCCTACACGCTCTATAAACAATGACAGAAGCTACACCAACCAAACAAAGGGCTTAAAGGTATATGTGGACTTACCTCTGCAGCTTGGAGATAAGAGGACCACACAACAACATCCCCAATCATACCGTTGCTGTTGCTGTGGTTAAATGATTGTGTCAGGAATGGATTTGACCAAGTGAACCAGGTTGAAGTGCTACAGGTACTTGAGTTCTGTCTATAGCTGGAGGACAAGAGATTAATTATAGGGGCTTTATCTATAGAAGTCTGGAAAAGACAATCAATAACACCAATTACTCGTTAGGATGAAACACATTTAATTAACAACTTGCAACCACTGAGTGGACTCTTCCAAAACATCTCCACACCATAAACAGAAGTACAATTATTCAAGAATAAGAGTAAGCTATTTATTCATTCATTCATTCATTCAACTTCGTCTGTTGCCGGGTCAGAGGGGCAGCTGGCACCACCCAGATCATGCTGCACCATACTGTGAGCCTTCCTGTGGGTGATGAGCCCACAAGAAGTTATGTGGGTCATGACGGTGCTATGACCAGAGCATCTCAGTGGCAACCTGGCACCTGGCGGATTTGAACCTGAAGCCTTGCGGACCCAAGCACACTGGCCTAGTGGTTAAGGAACCGGACTGGGGTCCGGAGGGCACCAGGTTTGAATCCACCAATGGTGCCATGTCCCCACTCACTGCTCCCCACTGCCCACAGTTCACTTTGGTGATGGGTTAAATTCGACATTCGTTGTGTGCAGTGATGTGATTCACAGTATCACAATGACAAGGAGTTTGCTTAAAATAACAATGCTAATAATGTGTAACTTCTTAAATAAACGCTACAATTTCATGTATGTTTAACATCTTGTCTCTTTCTTATCAAGGGTGATCACACACTGCTCTTAATGCAGAAAGCACAATCCAACAATTTTATTGTTTGGCAGAGAATTATTGAGGACTTCTTAAGTAGTGTAGACCACACATGGAAACCAAATGAGCCCCAATGGTAGCGTTCTAAGCTGCACATCAAGGAGCAGAAGCTGCAAAACTGACTAACTGATTCTAACTTACTCTTGCCTGGTGACTTTTATGAGAGCAGAATATATAGCCTGTGTCTGTTAGGAGGAATTTAGTGAACAAGAGTGGGCCAGATGGTTTTTAATGTCTAGACAAATGAATAATGTAGAAACAGCAGCATCAGACTTTGACAAAGCATAAAGGACAAAGGCTATCTGTCTATTCTGGCATGTCTGTATTTGAAGATAAGACGTGAGAACTTTTTTCCTTTTAAATGAGGTCTGTAGCACAGCAAAAGTCTGCTTTAACTACAACCACATGTGAAGTTGTTTGGCTGCTCTCATTGACTGCATTTGTCCAGACTTTGTGTGTGGTGAAAATGTTTAAGAAGGTAAAGAAGGCACAAATAAATATTCTAATTATGAATCTAGTTATTCTGGGTTGTAGTAGCAAAACTAAATCTTGTCCTCTTCTTGCCATTATTGTTCTTTATTTTGCCATTTAAAGGCAGAAATATGGTTGAATCTTTATAACTCATGCAAACAGTATATAAAGACTTGAAAAGTGAGTTTTTACTGGCATGAATAAAATGAGGATTTTTTTTTTCCTACAGACAACTTCGTAAATCTACTCCAATGCAGGGCAGGTGAGAAAATAGAACAAATGAGAGGCTCTGGGAAGGGAAATGGAGCACTACGTTTATTGCAGTGAGTGAATAAACTGCGGAATTGTCTACTCATGCTTGAACTATGCGTTACCTACAAAAGGAGAGGCAAGATCACCCATGAGGGATTGCCAATATGCGATTCCACTAGATCCAAGCCACTTTGATAGCTCGCAGCCTCAATCACTGTCACCAACACTTTCCACACTTCCCCTTTCTGTCAACCTTCATCTGCTGCTTTTTCTACATCTATACCCTCCTTAAAGGGCTCCTGTGCTCTCTTAGCCTCTTCTCCTTTACTCAGATAAAGGAAGTGGTTTGTGTGCAGACTGTGGCTGACTGGAACACTGTGCTCTGCTCTGAAGAAACCGAAATCCGAGCCCCCGTGCATTAAAAGTTCCACTAGAACAACAATTTCTGAGAGGAAAAATCACGCACAGGACCACTGTTAGGGGATCTGTATGGTTTGGGGTTATAGTGGGGGGGGTTACTCTGGCTATACAGGGGAGCCACAGAAAGAAAACTAAGGAAAAGTGTTCCTCTCTGAAAATGGTCTGGTCTTTCTCATTGATGAACAGCCTTTTGTGAACTTTTTGAGAGCTGACACCAGGTACCTAAAGAGCAAACTCCTTGTCATTGTGACATTATGATAAACACCTGGTTGTATATATATATACATATATATATATATGTATATATATAAGTATAGCAGTCTTTTATCCCGGCAGAGCAAGTCATCTGACTTTCTTACAATATCCCTAAAGAAGACAAATCTAATTGAGAAGATTATTGCCTTATGCGAATGTATGCGTAAACATATTTTCTTAATTGTCACATATGTCATGTTATGTTATTGAATATTCCTTTATATTAATAAATAAATAAAAAAACATAAGCAATTTATTTTTCTCTCTGTACACACAAAAAGATATACACAAGCAGGTTGACTGACTAGAATCAGGATATTTCTTTTTTGTCATAATGTTTAATAAAGTATAAAATTATAGTAGCAAAACCCAATATGCTTCACTAAAATAGTTGACAGGAGAGCAACACGACATCCAGTAGAAGGCTGAACAATATTTATTAGCCGAGACAATTATTTTGCACCAAACATATATTATTTATAACATTTATAATATTTAGGGCGCTCCACTTCTAATGGCAAATTAATTCGGGTTTTCATGAGTGCAGATTCGAGGAACTGGGCAGAGATTCAAAGCAGCAGCAGGAATGGTCATGGCCTATGAGCTACATTTCAGATTAGAACATTAAATATAGAAACCCTAATTAATTTGGCATGGTTGTGTGGCACAATTGAATACTTAAAAATTTCATTTAATTTTAGATGTCATTTATTGGACACTTCGGCAGTAATGTCTGCAGTCCTGACAAAATGCAAAGGCTCCTAATTCTATGTTCCTTTGGACCCTAAGATTCACTGTAAAAAAAAAAAAAAAAAAAAAACTTACTGTATTCTGAAAAAAGTCATACTTTACATACTAATCTGATTCTTCTCATTATCCGCTAACAGTCCAAGTTAGCTGGAAACTACAAATTAACAACGGCTTTGGATGTGTACCCAAATATTTGTCTAGGTATGGCAGAACGTAAAGATTACAGAATACTGGGTGTAACACTAATCTCTAGTTGTCTGTTTAAACTTCTTTGTAGATTCTTAAAAAAAAAAAAAGATTCATGATCCAACAACAACAAAAAAAAAATTAACCAAAGTAGTGAACAATTAAGGTAATTTTGAGGTAAGTGGCCATAAAATTGGAAGGAAGGAAGTCTAAAAAAAAAACATACGTACGATGTACGACGTTTTGATTCAATTTGAAACGTCAACATTACAAGTTTGTTTTGGAACACCATCAGATTATCAACAAATGGGTTTTCCTGCTTTCCACAGCAGATATAATCGAAAGAAGTGCGGTGCAAATCCACTGGCCACAACCACAACTAGCAGACAGACTTGACTACTATATGAAAAATAACATTAGCTTGGTCTAAGTAGCTGCGCAGTATTTTATTGATTACGTTTCTTTTATAAATGTAAACAAATTTAAAAATTATAGAGGTTACAAACGGTTACACCCACATGTCTAACTTACTAATCAATAAAGTATGCAACAATGTCGAAGACATCTTACTTTTGCCGTTGTCGAAGTGAAGCCATTTTTCATTTTTAACTCTCTTCCTCCCTCTGCCGGCCAATGGTAAACACATCTTTTGTAATTACGAAGAAAGCAGAGTCCTTCAGCGACTCTACGCTTAATGGTGACGTCACCAGAGGACCCCCTTATAACCTCAGGTGTGGCAACCATGTTGCCTGACGGAATTATATATCGTACGTTGAATATTATAACAAATCAAACCAACATCCATAGGAGGTTCATTGAAAAAATTAATTAAAAACTAAAATGTGAATTTTAGTATTTTAGTTAAGAATCTATCTATCTAAATACATGTTGCCGTCTGATAACTTAAAGATTAAGAAAAACATAAATATGTTAATTCTAACAATCACATGTAGATTGTTATTATTATTTACATGAACAATAATAATATGTTTTATTTCATGGCCCTGACTTTTATTTCCTTTCTGTCACCCAAGAAATCTACTATTAACTCTGATATGGAAGATGACATGTTGAGACATGTTGAGGACATGTTGGACACCCTGTATCGTTATGAAGGTGTTGAAGCACAAAAGCAGGGTAATTTAAACCTATATCACTAATACTAATACTAATGCACCCCTTTACTGCAGTCAACATGAACCTGAACATGAATATAAATGCCAAATACCAATAGCAAATGAATTTCAAATGCAAAGCATAATTTTTCGTTAGTTGAGGTGAGGCTGAGGTGTTTGAGGGTTGATGGATAATTCTGTTTGGCAGAGCTGTAAAACATGAGTGGTTTAAAAAAGCTGTGCAATAATTTGAGAAGACTTGAAAAGAATAAAAAAGGAAAGAAAAGATGAATCACTATGTGTGTCTGTAATTATTATTGAAACACCAATGTGTGGTAAGAGACAATCAGAAAAAAAAAAGAAATTGAGCTTCTTTTGAAGCTCAGTTTCTCATAATGATTTAAAACAGCATATTCAAGATTCAAGATATTGGATTATTGATTTAAATTCCATGGACTTCAATAATTTATTTTTCTTCAATCATTTTCATCCTTATTTGTTACTGGGTTTCAGAGGCAGCAGTCTCCACAACAACCCATATCACACTGCACCATACCGTGAGCCTTCCTGTGTGTGGTGAGTTCCCAATGGGAAGTTATGTTGGTCGGGACAGTACTATGCTCACAGCACCTCAGTGGCAACCTGGCAGCTGGTGGATTCAAACCTGATACCTTGCGAAACAATGGTTTACTAATTCCCCTGTGAAACCGTTCCAATATTTATTGTAAGTTTGTTGGTTGTGCTTCAATTTTATTTCTGGAATTCTGAGTCAAGAAGAAGTCAAGAAGGAGAAAAACTACAATCTGGAAAACAAGGATTTGGCTGAATACTTACCATGTGTCCCTCAGAGTATTGACACTGATGCACAGAAAATACTGTTTTCATTTGTTTGCTGTTGAAGCATCTGATGGCATCTGTACCTGATGTTGTCACTACACAACTCACATCACAGTCCTAAACTATGCTTTTAATGAGCAAAAAAGACAAGTAGGAGAATGCACTGAGAATCTGTTTCCCAACACATTAACCAAAAGTATTTTTTTTACTTAAAAATAAAATACATTGAAGACAAAAACATGAATATTTCTAATTCATTTAAACTATAGAGCTGTCATTTCAGTGCACACAGAAGATCTTGCATTAATCAGGGTAGTGATCTCAGCTGATTTTTTGTCTTGAGTATATTGATCCAAATAAAATAAAAAATTGTATGCATTAAATACATATTATATAAAAATACACTCTTGATACAAATGGAGACAACATTGTGGCTGTACAGGAAGCACTGCACAGAAAAGCAACACTTTAATGGTTTCGTAACAGGAATGCGTCACATCCTCTTTTTAATCCATGAAAGATATATGATTCAAAGAATTTCAATTTAAAAGCACCAATTCACTGTCTCTAAGAGAAGTAATTATGGTGAACCAGAAAAGGGAAATAAATAACCATTTATTCTTTCTGCTGCATCACATGAAAGTAAGGTCAGAGTTTAGCCCTCGTTGAAGGTATTTTTTGTTGTTTTTCTAAAGATGAGTTTGAGCTGAGTACAGCCCACTGCTGCTTCATCCTGTGCTTGAGAGGATAATTATCCACTGTTGTATTTGCCTGTGTTTGAATATATTCATTCATCTTCATTATTTTTACTGTTTACACCAGCAGAGGTCATCTGACAGTAAAGGTCTCCCTCCTCTGAGCTGTTTATCATCAACAGAATTTTCTTTTCTTGCATTAAATAATTTTTCTTATAAAAGTTCATGTTATGAGACATAAACTTTGATGCTACTGTCACTTCAAAGCAGGGCAAACTCTTTGTTTGTGCTTGAGTTTGATCTTTAAAGAGTTGAAAGAGGTTTTGTGCTTTCACTTAAAAGCAGAGAATATCAACTGCCCTCCAGTCACTGTCTTCAACCCTAAAACTACTGCCACACAGGAACGCAATGAGCAATGATTTAAATGATCACTGTATCAGTTTAAAAATAAATCAATACTCCAGCTCTCAGAAAAGCCTTTTGATGTGTGTTTATGACAGTACAGTGAGAAACAGGATTAGATTGCATACACATCACAGTCATTTGTGGGGGTGAAACAAAATCTTTTTGAAAGCTCTTCTGAAATCTCGATTGAAAACAGTGTAAATGATGGGGTTCAGACTACTGTTGCAGTATCCAATCCAAAAGAACAGGTTGAAGAGAGTGTCAGGGATGGTGCAGTTCTCTCTGCAGACGGCATGGAGACTGTAGGTAAAGAAAAATGGGAACCAGCAGAGGACAAAAACACCCATCACAACTGCCAGAACAAAGGTGAAGCGCTTTTCCCTCATTTGAGCCAGCTTCTGAGTAGATAGAGACATTTGTCTGCTGCGCACAGGCAAGGGAGAGGGCAGGAAGCAGTGACTGGAGAAATGTTCAGATGACGCCCAAGACATAGAGGTACAAGAAGGTGGAGGAGGTTTTAACCTGCTTGTTGCTTTCCTCCCAGCATCCCTTTCATCCTGTGCATTCATGTTCCTGCTGCCTTTCTTTGCGAAGCGGAGAGATGATGAGATTGTTTTTATATCAGCTCTGCAGATCTCCTCTATATCGATGTCATCCAGCTCTCCTCCCCTGTGACTTCCACTGTTGCTCTCCATGTTTGAAGAGCTGCGTCGGTTTACAGGCTCAGAGGTGCTCTTTTCAAACTGGCTTTCAAAACACTCAGCTCCTTTTCTATGGAAAGTCCTTGAGGAACCATTGAAACAGGTTTCAGACTGCGATGGCTGTCGGTCCATCAAGTTTTTGGCCACAAACACAGTGGATGCTCGCTGCTTGGCAAAGCGATAGATTTTACAGTAAACAAGAATCATGATGACTCCAGGGGCAAAGAAGGAGACAAGGCAGGAGGAAAGGATGTACCATGTCTGGTTATTGAGAAGACACTTCTGCTTCTGTGTGTTGGGTTCATCTTCTGTCTCCAAGTATTCGTCTTTGTGAGTCATGAGAAGTGGTGGAGATGAGACAACTATAGAGATGAGCCACACGATGCTGATCATTGCCTTAATTCTTTTGGGTGTACGTTTCTGGTTGTAACTGACAGCTTTGGTCACAGACCAATAGCGGTCCAGGCTGATGGCACAGAGGTGAACGATGGAGGAAGTGCAGAAAAGAACATCCAGAGCCAGATAGAAAGAACACCAGATCTGGCCAAAGTACCAGTAGCCCATGACCTGAGAATTAAAAAATAAATCAATCACAAATTCATCGAATGAGTCTCCCGTTCAATAGTCAAGGTAAGAAAAGGTCTGATATTCCTTGTTGCTAGTAGTTAGTCTTGATATACTCTGTTGCTGTGCAGTTGCCTGGCAACCAGATACTTAGTAAATGCTGCACAATTTAAACTGAAATTGGCCACTATTTCACAGGACACTTTTAAGACTTAAAAAACACTACATGTCTGTACTCATGGACATTTTTCTCCATTAAATGAATGTTAAAGCTGTCAATTTATGATGACATAACATGAATGAACATTTTCTTTTTGTGTTGCATATTTATTTTCTATTTTTCTCCAACAGAAATCATAATTCAAATCAAAACATATTTTCCTTTTTTATTTTAACCAAAAAACATAAACATGTAAATGGAGGAAACTTTGACCAATTTGAGTGTTGTAGCTCACCTCATTAGCTAAGGAGAAGGGGATCACCAGCGTGGCCACCAGAATGTCTGCTGAAGCCAGGGACACCAGAAAAAGATTCTGCGGAGCCCTCAGAGCTCTGCTGGTAAACACTGCCACCACCACCAGAACGTTTCCTACCACCGTCCCTAGAATGATGACTGTCACCACCAGGATGATAAAGACTGAAAACACCTGCGAGTGATGGGATACAGGAGGAGATCTCGAAGAGGAGGAGACGTTGTCCATGGAGTCCATGGAGGAGTTTGGTGGAAAAGAGGCCAAGACTGTGGCCAGGACAGTATTGGAAATATTATACAAGTCCATCCTTGTATAATATCCTAAGACACTGACCTCATGTTCTCAGGTCTTTGGTCAGATCTCAACGAAAGATCATTTCAGCTGAATAGAAAATTGAACAGTAAAAAGTGAACAAACTGTAGCTTAATGCTTTTCAAGGAATAAATGGCAATTGTTGACGATGACAAGAATATACAAAGGTCTCTGAGAACAATCCTCCATGTTTGAGGTATTTTGCTTTTTCAACAGCCAGACCTGTTAACTTCTCCTTCTCCTCAGATGATCCCATCACAGTCCAAAGGTTCATATGTGAAAACTGCAGCTTTCCCACCTACCTATTTCCAATGAGACGCCGAAAAGAAAGAAAATCATACTTATCAATCATCCTGAGGATTATATGCTCTAATTCCAGTACTTAAGAACATTGTATCCTCAAACAGTTTCCAGTCAAAAATGTTAAAAAGTGAGCCAGTATATTAAAATAAAAGATTGTAAAAAAAAGAAGCATGGACAAAATGAGACGTTAAGAAACAAGTCAAGTCAAAAATCCCCAGATGTCCTCACTTTTGTATAACACGACGTGCTGAGTGTCACGGATGCTGCTCCTGCTGCTGCGGCCGAGTTTTCTCTGCTGTAGAGCAGAGAAAAAGAGAAGAAGGAGGAGGAGACAGGAGGATGAGGAAGAGAGACAGACGAGAGGATGGGTGAGAGGATGAGAAGGAATCAGTGGAGAGAAGTTCAGCCAAGAATGACAGGAGAAAAATGGGCAGAGAATTAGGAGAGTGAGAATATCAGAGTGGATTAGAGGATGAATGAGAGCGGAGGGTGAGAGAGAGGGAGTGGGAGCGGGGCAGAGACAGAGAGAGAGGGATGCTCATGTTTGTCACATTCATATCCATCAATGTCACAACATTATGTTCTAAAAATATAATTAAAAAGGACAAAAATTTATTTTTGATTTGGACTGTGGGAGACATATTTAGGGAAAGAACTTCTAGAGGAGGGCATGAAATAACTCATATTACTAGAAAGGCAGACAGGAGACCATAAGAGAGAGTAGGAGAAAAAAATAAGGAGTGGGACACGTATTAAATAAAAGAATGAGATTGGAGAAACCAATAAGGCAATACAGTATTGAGCCAATTTGTAGGAATGAAGAAAAATATGAGGCTCTGTGGAAGAAAATGGAAGAAATGATGCGAGATAATAACGAAAGAAATTCAGAGAGCAAGGGGCCAAAAGAATCAAAGATGACGTGTGTTCGGCAGTGGCAGAAAGAAAGACTGTTTGTTCTCATTAACTCTCATATGGTACATTTTATATTTAGCCCCAGGACCTGAAGGTAGTCCAGCACTGGCTGTGGCACAAGCTCCATATTTGTGTCAAACTCAGGAGGCAACACGGTCCGCAGTCACAGGGATCATGAAACCCTGCATGGCCTTAAAAATAGGAGAGTAATCCCATGAGGACAGAGCCTGGGGCCATACCTAACAACACATGTTACACATTATGACACTCAGTGTTGCTGCAGGGTTTATTAAATGTCAGCAAGCCTGCCTCCTCCAAACAATCACAAAATCCAAAGTGAAGTCAGTGGTAGAATGCAGCAGGCTGAGAGACATCAATACAAATTAAATCAGACGACATGAAGAGGCTCAGGAGCAGGACGAAAGCTGCAGGCAAACAACTAATCATGTGTTCTAGCTTTTAACCATGGACAGAGAGAATGAAAACTACAAGATTAAAAGTAAAAACAAGACAGAAGACAATTAGGACTGAAGTAACAGTAGTGATTGTCAATCTGTTCTCTCTATGTTACTCCAGAGAGCAACAGCTGTGAAGTTTTCAATACCAGATCCGGTGTTGAGTGTTGTGTTTGGTGATGCAAGGTTTGCTAAGACTTAGCTCTTCACAGACATTGATGCTGAAGGAGGTCTGAAACCCCACCTGAACTCAGGATGCAGTTAAAGTTTGTGTGACTTTATCTCCACCCATCAGCCCTCAGCTCAGTAACTTTGTGATCAAACATGTTTTGATTCACTTATTGTGGCCTTTTTAATATTTAACTCTCAAATGTTGGTATGTATTTATCAAAATATTTTTTACAACAGTACAGTACAACAGCTGTAGTTTGGTGCTTCATGGATCTGGAAGGTTTCAAGTTTGAATCCATCACCAAGCAGCCTGCACTCACTTGAGTTATATATACCAGTGGTTCTCAACTGGTCACTCTGGGACCCACATTTTCCTCTGGTCATTAAGTCGCGACCGACTCTCATAGAATTCAAACCAAGCAAATTCAAATTTAAAAAAATAAAATCTTTGAAAATCCACTTATTTAAACATACTCATTTTATTCAGCGCAGTGTGCCTTTCAAAATAAGAGATTTTCTGAAATGAAACACATGCTCAGCAGCTGATTCACATCATTTTGATTTTTGACCATTTCCCCGCAACTCATTCAAAACGGGTCCGCGACCCACTTTTGAGACGGGACCCACCAGTTGAGAACCACTGGTCTATACGGTATATACATACTTTTCTTCTTGATGAATTCCACAAAGGAAACATGTCATTTAGTTATAATTGCAGCTCTTCTCTTGAGTTTCTCTCTCACATATCCTAGTATAGATGAAACTCTCCAGACAGAACAGCTACAACCAAAACAAGATCATTAAAACACCGCCTTAAAAGATTCTGTTATAGCTGCAGGACTGCCTCACTCTACCATTGGCATTTATTTTAATGCCAAAATGTTTTCCACTGTTTTTAATCGACATTGTACAGTACATATATTTTCAAAATGTCGTGTCTAAAATAACACGCAGCATCAATAGAAGAAGATAATCACTCCTTCACCCAGCTGCCACTCAAACATACTATATGATTTCTTTAGTAATTACAGACTTAAGAATAACTTGAGCAGACTTGCACCTGCATCTGGACAAAAGGTTTTCTTAAGAAACTCTCAGACTGTCAATCACTGATGCCATCTCACCCTCAGCCAAAGATCCTCATTAGGTTGGTTGCTGTACTAACTCATGTAATTATACATTAGCCTCAGAAAAAGGAAAGTTTTGCCTGTTAAAAGTGACTAAATGTCATCTCAAACTGAATGGAGAGATAAATTGCACAGTGAGAGTCATTGACCTTTAAATGTGAAAAATTGACAAAAATAAATATGAAGTTTATTTTTTCATAATGTTTTATTTTTCATTATACCAGTAAGGAAAAGCTAACAGTTGACTTGACATTAAACTGACTATATTGAATTTATCTCAACAGTTTGAGCCACTGAGCAGAGTCCACTTCCTTCTTCTTGCAAAATAACCAGATCTTCCACGGCCTGCTGCGGATGAACCACAATGCACTGCTCTGTGTCATTGGATATTACCACCTCCACCAGCCCTGTCCCGGTGGGGTTCCCTGAACTTTCAGAGGTAAGAAGTAAGGAAGTAGATGTAGGTGTGGACAGATTGTCTGTTTGCATGAAGACAACAGCGTGGTGCACTTTGTCGGCTGTGTCTTCATCCTGTGCTTCTTCAGTCCGATCCTTTGTTTCCTTTTCTTTTCTTTTCTCCTGTCCTTCAGTCACTTGACTGCCCTCGTCGGATGGTGAATTTTGCTGTGGGGAAGTCTTCTTGGGTCTGCCCCTGACTGGCTTTGAGTGATTTGGACTAAAATCAGCATCTTTTTTCTCTCCTACATCATCTTCCACAACTTCTCCCACAGTTCCACCCTCTCTCCCATGCTGAGCTTGGTGTCGCAGTAGACTTTGTCTCACAGTATATGACGCACCACAGTGGCAGCTGTATGGTTTCTCCATCGTGTGAGACGACTTTATGTGTCTCCTTAACTTGGTGGCCAAAGTGTAACCTGTGAAACCAAGGTAAGGATTATTTAGATGTCTTTTCAATCAAAGTCTGAAAGCTGTTCTTCATAACTTTATATCCTTTAAATAAAGGAGAATCCTCTGTGACATTTACTTTTCATGAAAATGCCCTACCTCTTTCTTTTAACTTAAACATTATTTATTAAATAAAGGTATTTTTTGATTTGCCCTTGTGCTGCATTGGACAATCTAGTGTCACAATTTTACCTTTTCCACAAACGGGGCAGCGATGGGGTCTCTCTCCTGTGTGCAATCTTTCGTGTGATTTTAAGCTGTGAGGGTCCCTCAGTGATTTTCCACAATGACTGCAGAGGAAACCTCCACCCGTGTGGGAAATCATATGTCGACGCAACTCTTGCTTCTGGGAGAAACTCTGGTTGCACTGGGAGCATGGGTATGGTTTCTCTCCACTGTGGATTCTCAGATGGCAGTCTAGGTTTCCTGGAACAGGAGAATGGGAGAATTGTTGTCTTTGCCTCCAAAAGTACCAACAAAAATATAAGATGTTAAATATATATCTCCACATCTCCACAGAAATGTTAAAAATATGTATTTTAATGGATGGGTATAGGTGACCAGATTCATATATACCTTTTTGGCTAAAACATTTCCCACAGTGTTGACAAATATGAGGTTTTTCCCCAGTATGAAGCTTCATATGATTCCTAAGAGAGCTGGAGTTTGCCAGCAGCTTTGGGCAAATTGTGCACTGCACCTACAAAAAAAAAGGTTTATTTCGATAAATGTTATAATACAGGACCCTCTTAAAAGGTTACTATTGATTTTTAAAGTGTTTTTATATGTACCACATTAATAGTGTTAACTTCAGGTCAGACACTTTGCCTGGGAATTAAGTAATTCTACAGTGGACAAGCTAAATATTGGAATGCTTAGAAATGTATAAGGATTACACACAACAAAAATTACAAACATATAATTCTGAATTAATCATAAAAAATCCGATTGAAAAGTGTCAATCATGGGACAGCTCTAGCTGCAGCCTTAGTGTCATAATGTTGTGTCTCTACCTTTGGAAGCTGCGTGTAAACCATCCTGCTGCAGTGAAGCTGGCGGTGTATGCGCAGAGAGGGACGGCGAGCAAATGCCTTGCCACAGTGGTCACAGGTGTACGGTCTCTCTCCGGTATGAAGGACCATGTGCTCCTTCAAGTCCCGCTTCAGCCCGTAGCTCTTTTCACAGTGAGCACAAGAGAATGGACGCTCTCCTCGGTGACCCATCTGCATAAATATACATTTCATATCTTTGATTCAAGCAATCATCAAGCCATCCATCAAGAATAGAATCAAGAAAGAAATACATTAAAAAATATATATATTGACAGAAAGCATAGTCTTTTATGTGATGGTGGTGACATCACCCACCTGGTGTGCTCTAAAACTCTCTGTAGAGGTGTAGCTCTTTCCACACTCTGTGCAGGTGAAAGGTTTCTTCTCTGTGTGGCTGAACTGATGTTTCTTTAAATGAACCAACTGGTAGAACTTCTTTCCACAGCTGGGACATCTATATCGTCTCTCTCTGCTGCCCGTGTCCCATGTTCGTTCTGCTGTGGCAACCTGTGTATTACATTGCACTGGTTCCTTCTCTTCTGTGCAACTGTTGCTATAAGAGCATGGACTTTGACCCTCTGTTTGTTGGGATTGGATGGTGTGACCAGGGTACTGCTTCACCCGATTTGTCACACAGTGAACTAGTCGAGGCTTTGCAGCCAGACGTGAACTAGAGCGGACGTGGATGGGTGCAGAATAGTCTCCAGAGTTTGGCTTGTCCACAGAAGACAGCTCCACAATTTCATTTTTGTCTGATATGGATCTCTTTTGTGTCCCCTCATCAGTGTAACTGGTCTGCTGTTTGTCTTTATCCTTCTCTGCCTGTAATAGAAATGTTTCGATTTTTCTCTTCTTTCTGTTTCTGTCTGAGCAACTTCTCGTCATGCTCATTTTATGGCCACTCTCCTCCTCTTTCTTCTCCTCTTGATTTTTCTTTTCATGTGTCCTTTCTGCCAAAACCTTCTCTATAACAGGTTCCTTGTTAGGAGAGCCCTCCAGCAGTTTTCCATCTTCTTCATGCTGATCTGTCCAGTGGCAAAAAATGAAATTGAATTTTTCACATGAAGTAGAAGGTCAGGTAAAGCTTCCACAAAGAAAGAGAAGCAGAAGGTTAGAGACAGATAAAGAGAGATCCAAAGGGCTAAAAAATCAAGGTCGTCTAATTTTACATGTGTTTTTATATGTGCTCAAGCACTTTTGCGCAAAGATTAGACTCCAGTTTTCTACAGGTACAACAGAGAAGGCAACCTTGGACAATTTCTTTAGCCTGGAGTGTGGGACTCATTTGCAAAAGGACACAATAAATTGTGTTCTTTTTCACATTTTATCCTCCAATTCTCAGGTGCGAGAGATACAAATATCAAAAGTGTAATCAAAAGAACGGACATGTTGAGTTTATATTGACATTTTAATCTGAAACTTAAATCTGTTCTTACGAAATAAAAAAAACCCTACAGATGGAGTATCATTTTTTACCTTCATTAAATTGTTCCATGTTTTGGAGGTTATGTGGTTTAAAGTGTTCAGTTTAAGGATATGCTTTCCCTTTAAGCAGCCTGAAGTTAATGTGTTTCAATCACTAGAGCCTCAATATAACAAATAAAGACCTTCTACAAGAATAGAAGCGACAGAATGACAGCAGTGGTTTAATGCCTCCCTTTGTGACTTTTTACCTGATGTACCCAGCGTTTTCTAAAGGTTAGTTCAACATGTCATTATATACAGAACCCATAATAAGAACTAGATCATTTCTTTGCAGTTGTAGTTCTCACTTTGTCTTAAAAAAAGCAGACAGATGAAATGGAGTCCTACTCTAACTCTCAACAAATAAAATATAACATAGAATTTCTGCACCTTACCTGTTTCTGGTGTTACACTTCTTTCTGATGTTTTTCTTTTTGCCACAGGGTAGTTGTACAAAACAAGCTCTGTTCCAGGTTGGATGTCTTGACACAAGTGCAGACAGACTTCCACACACTCGGCCACACACTGTTCTCCGCAGGCACACTGCACTACCACATTGCGCTGAGCACTGCATGGTGTCTGACATGCAAAACTGAAAAAGAAAGAGTAATAGCATTAATTGAACTAAGTTATTTAAATATTTGTATGTATTCAGATAACCCCTTTTTAATTCTAACACCAGAAATCTAATAAAAAGATTTTTTTCTATTTTATGCAACACAACCACACCTTTAAAAATGAACCTTTCTGTGTAAATATTTGTTTGGATTAACTGTATTTTTAGTATTCTGGAGTTGTCCATAATGTTGGTCTTTTAAACATTTCATTTTATCTGTCAAATAAAATAAAAATAACAAAAAAAGAATTCAGACAAAAAAAAATCCTAATGTGTCATAGGTGTGTCTCCTTACTTGGTCAAAACAGCTTTTTGCAGAAGAGTCTTGTTGCCTACGTCAGTCTCAATCAGTTCCTGTAAAACAATACATTTATATTTAAAACACTTTGACTATATCTCATCATCGTTAAGGTTGGCAGCTGGGCCGGCTCAATCCAAATTGGAGTTTCCACCCCCTCTCTACTTCCATCCAAAATACTCTCAGTCTCATACGAATGACTGATGCTGGCCATCTATGTTCCTGATTGTGCTCTAGATGGTCCAGACTGTCACTGATAAACAATTTTCGAGGTATTTTCTTCTCACTAGAACCAAAACATTGTAACATTGTTCTTGTTTTAACTTACTAAGATTGCACTGTGTACAACAAACACCTTTGAGCTTCTGAATATGTGTTGATTGTGTGCAATTATCTAAGTCTTCTTTGTCTTCGTACCAATAGTAATTTTTTTTACACTTGCAAAAAACAAAATAATTACAGGCACAATGTCTTCTCAAGGGGAAATTTGAAGACAGAAAGTGTTTCTCCTGTATGTGTACATGCAAGCTAAAGTGGAAACAAATATAAAGATGCTGCCAGCAAAAGAGGAACCATTTAAAATCTGAGAAAGTCAACTCTGCAGTTCTCTGATATGAACAGATTTCTATTATGATTTTTCAAAATCAAAAACTTCAAAAATCACTCTTCTATATTTAATAAATTCACCTTGAGTTTACCTTGTCATTCTCCCTTTGACGTGTTTCAAATTCAGAATTCATTAAAAGTTGACTCTTTGGAGTCACTGAATCCATTTGATTCATCCATGCCCACTCTGTTTCTCCTCTGCTGAGTGTGGATCCTGCCTCAAGTGAGCGTCCGACCCACCACAGTCCAATCCTGTACTCACATAGCTGTGATGGTCCCACAGCAAAACCAGGGGGAAGCAATTTAGACACAAATGAAGAGAATGCAGACAGACTGGCAGGGCTAAGGTCAGCCATCAACCTAAGTAAAAAGACAAGTAAGAAAAAAAAGAATGCATGAACATGCTTACATGATTCTTCAAGTATGTGCACTCAAAATGTTTTTAATGAAAACAAAATAGCCATTGTAGTTTATTATTTTTGAAAGATTAACTAACGCAGGGCAAATGTATTTCTGTCCAACAAAATCCCGGCCTGCTGACCACCACAGTGTATACAAGGCTTTCAAAAATGTGTTATTTCCTATTCAGGACTAAGTTTGTCTTTCTCTCATCACAGTAAACCTTTGTTTACCTTGAGGACAGCAACGTTCCAATGTTGTTTTCAAACAGATTATTTTAATAGCGCCTTAGCATCGTTGAGCTTCAGAAGAATAAGCAAGCGAAAAATCGGACCTTAACAAATATCTAAATTATTTTTGAATTTATATGCACACATTTGCCAAATTGACGTGGTTTAAAATATCGTATGTTATATTTTCGCGAATTATTTGTTCCTGTAAAAACTCCGGGAAAGCACTACAGAGCCATTATTTTGGAAGGAAACGGTCGCCAAGTAGTCCTACACGCAAAAAGTCCGGGTGGAAAAGAGGTGGAGCCCAGAAAAGTTCCACGTTCCGTTGACGGGTATAGATTAGAAATACTTAAACGAACTACTACTACAACAACAATAAAATAATAATTATAGCAAAGGCAGCTACAATAACCGTAACTAACATTTTTCGACTCACCTCTGGACACAGTAGTGAATAAAGAATGGAGGTATGGATTTTCACAGTGTCACCAAAAGGTCTTGAAAAGGTCTGTGCTTGAGTTATGGCAAAAGTGACGCAATGTGGAACCCTTACAAATGTACTCAAATGTTGCTGTTCCTATGAGTCATCGTTGTTTACCAGCTGCTACCACAGAAACACTGAGCTCACTGACAGTCAGGCATAAAAGTGAAAAGCTTGTTTGTTGTCTGTACCTGGTGTTTGTGGGTGAGTGTTGGTTGTTCTGAAATAGTGGAGCACTTACAGCTAATCTTTGTAGTTAAATAGGAAACCAAGAAATGTGTTTAGTTAAGATATTTTCATGCCAGTGCTGGGTAAACAAACAAAAGGGTGAGATGAGTTCCTGCGGTAAGTCAAGGTTCTCTCTAAGTAGTTTATGTGCTGCATGATAAATAATAATAATAATACATTTAATTTATAATGCACTTTGTAAGTTTAGTTGTATGTATATATATATTTATATGTATATTTACGCATGTGGGTATGAATGTATGTATATTCACATGTAACCATGTAACGGATATACGTGGCCTTGGGCATGCCTCTGTGTATTTGCATATACGTATATGTATATACAGTATATAACCAATATGCTGCCGCTTTGTGTGGTTTTTTATGTGAATGGGCTCTATGATACACTGTTATAGTTAAAAAAAAGGTAATAAAAAACATAACTCAGCAGTAAAATTCACATATAATAACAGCAATAATCAAGATTGTAATTACTCAACAACACCACACGAAGCAATTATTATTTCCTACCACTCCACTAATACAACTAACGTCAATCTATCTAATAATGTACTTATTAACTGTCATCCACAGTTCACTTTTCAGCCCTTACATAATCAAAATGTACTCATGCTTGTATTACTCATGCTATGTATGTATGTATGTGTCTGTCTGTCTGTCTGTCTATGTCTGTCTATGTCTAAATACTATAACTATACTATACCCTACACGATGTATTACCTCTATTATACAATAAGTAAAGCAAGTGTCCCTTGGGTCGACCTTGAAAAACTTTTTAAAAAGCTTGTGTCCTCCTAAAGGAGGATGATGTGATTCATGTGAAAGCTTCATACTGAATGTAATGTCACTCAGTTGGAGCTCAAAACGATTTGGTTTGTATGAATGGTATGTATATATGTAAGTAAGTGTAGGACAATATGCCCTGAATGATATGATTTGTATGTTGATTGACATTTGACTGCAAGTGTGAAAACTATGTACCTGATAATTTGAAATAAAAAGTTCAAAAAAGAAAAAACTTGTGTCCTTGGTGTTTAAGGCACAGATAGAAACTCCCACACACAAGTGCACACCGAAGTTAACACAATACTTGTTTTTATTCTCCCAGGAAGAATGTCAACAGACTTGATCTCAAATCACTGAGTAGACAAAGTTATAGCAGGTGATTAAACAACATCACATTTATCTGAAGCAAAAGAGCTTGGTTTATTATGCCTTAGACAGCATACGTTTGACGGAGGCACAGCCCCTGTTACAATGAATGAAACAATACAAGTAAAAACAAGAAATAAGGGTGTTCATGCCATCTGTGTGAAGCGTGATTACTTCTGAGGTTGCAAAGAAAAAAAGATCAGGTTTATTGCTTCACATAAACACTATGTCCTGCACAGTCTGGTCAAAGAAGATGTGACTTCAACACAGATTTAGTTTCTCTGCTGGTGTAATGTGTATCAGTAACCTGTTAAATGTGATACCTTTGACTGCATGCTGCCCTAATAAAGCATTTTTGCAACTCAACCTTGTGACTGGTGATTCATTCTGCTATCGAGACAATTTCAGTGTGAAAAGAATCAATAAATAATTATTTTCAGGCTCACTCTCACAAAAATTTGTTGTGTGCTGTCATTGCATTTAAATAATATATTACGTACTTTTTGTGTCTTTTTTCACATGGTACTTACTAAATTGTGCAGTAAAACCACATTTAACAACTTCAACAATATTACTAGAAGTAGAAGCAACATATAAGAACAACAAAATTATAATTTCTGCTAAATGCTTGTACATGATGTTTGTGCGGGCCACCCACCTCTACTCAAAATTGCATTTGATAAATAGGTTGACATTTTAGCCAGCGTGGCATTTAACTGTCTCTTTATAATGGAGGTGAACTTTCCCAGCCTCCTGGCGTCCCTGTTTAATTTTAAAACTTGATGGGAAAATGATTAATGAATTTTTGGAAAATATAACGAATACTCATATATCTCTTTGTGTTATAAGGAAATAAATGCATATCTTAAATATATTTTTTAAATTTTATAATTTTGCATTTATATCCATTTAAGCCATCTCTAACACCAATTTATTTAGCATCTCTTTACCAGACATCAACTCTTTCATTAACACAAAAATCAACAGTTAAATTAATATGGTATATTTTAAAGCTGATGCTTCAGATAATGTTTTCCCTAAAGAATGTATTCTCTATGGCCCTTTAACTTGTAAGTAAATGGGCCTCTGACTTCTGAGTCTGTCTCACAACATCAAGACTAAACCTCTTACAGAAATAAATTTAGAAAAACAACAAAAATAAAAATATTCTCCACAATTCTTTTCAATTTTTTCTTTTTCAATCCCAGCACACTATACAGGTTATATCATATTGAAATCAAATATTTTTTAAAAATGTTTTTGATATCGGAGGCAGAGAAAAACACATTACATGGTGCTTTTTCACTTAGTGTTTTCTGAACTGTAACCTTCTGAATATGGTCATCAAATGTATATATATTTTTTGTGCTCTTTCATTTAGAAGATAGGCAAAAGGTTCTTCTTTCTCTTCTCAGGAAAACCTCTGACTGGAATCTGAACTCCTGGTTTTTCTTCGCTGTAATCTTTGTCTGCTTTCCTCTGCACCAACGGACCAAAGAGAATGATGATTCATCAACTAATATTCAAGAATATTTGTCTATAACATGATGCCACAGAGAGCACACTCACCATTTATACACTCCACTTGGGGCTTCTCCCACTGGCCGTCTGCTCTGCAGCGAATGACTGGTGGGTGGCGCTGTCTAAATCCAGGGTTACATTGATATCGGATGATGTAGTTCACTGGGTACTCTTCTCGCTTGTTACCAAACATGTAGGCATGTTTCACTAGTGGTGGCGAACCACAAGACACTGAGGACAGGACCAGAAGTGAGAAGAGAACAGATCAGCCGTCAGTGGATTGGTGTCTAACATCCAGAGAACCTCCAGAGAAAGTGCACTGTGTTGTGTAACATCATACTTTACCTGGTCCTTTTTTGCAAGTGAATGGTAGGTGATAATTACAAGGCACGTCGTTCCACTCTCCCTTTTCATGCCAGATCATCACAACACAGTCTTCTCCGGTATGAACGTAATTGTCTGGTTGATTCGGTCTCCAGTTCTCATATTGCTGGAGAAAAGACAAGAACATATTCATACAACTGAACAGTGTAGTTTGATGCTTTAGTTTTTGCTCAGTTGTTGATGGCACGCCAAGTATTATTATTACATTAAAAATGTGCAACATACAACATAGATTCAGTTCTGATGGTTTCATTCTAACTCATGAACCGGCACATTGTTCAAACGTTACCACATTTTATGCCAGGCGTGGTCAAACTAAGGCCGGGGGAGCAGATGCAGCCCGGTAGGCTTTTTAATGTGGCCCGCCAACATTGTCTATTGCCATTTCCATGCAATGACGTGTTACCCCAGTATATGATGTCAAAAAGGGTTTTACATATGATGGATTTTAGGTTTTTTACATGACTTTTATGTGCCATTTATCTTAGTTTGAACAAACAATCTACCTTTCTGCTTCTGACTCGACCATTGTGTCCAATTTTTGGACCAATTGTGGCCCACAAGTCAAAAGTTTGCCCACGCCTATTCCATGTCCTGCTACGTACAATGAATTAGAGCACTGGAGTTTTCTCACTCACCAAAGGTGTGCTGTCTGTCCAGCGGAAATCATTTTGCACAGTCCTATCGTTCAGCCCAATCCACTGATAGTCCTGAGCATGTGCTGTGACAAAATAAAAAGATTCAAAGTTAATTAAGGCTTTCATTTCATCTCATTAGAAATGTACCACACGACAGACTCACAATTCACAAAATCTTGTTCCTCTGGAGTGATGATGCTGACCAGGTGGGCTCTCAGTTCCCTGCAGCGACGCTCTGCATCCACCCACATCTCTCTGTCAGTGAAGTGGAGGTAGCAGTTTCCCTGAAACTTAGTCCAACCTTCTTCACACTGCTGCTCATCTGCAGCCGCAGATCAAGGAAGGATCAATACTGAACGTTAAGTCACATAGTATTTTGTAGGATACACTACAAAATCACAATCAACATGGTCAAAATTTATTATAAACCATCTCCCACACACACTTACAGTTTTATGTTGTCATGATTTCTCCGAATAAGCTTTTCAAAACAGGAAGAAAAACAACACCTGGCTTAACATATCTTTTTATTTGATCTAAATCAAAGTAGAATATGAATTCCTCTTTTTTAGTTTAGTTTTTAGTAGCTAAAAGCTTAAGCTTTTGCGTTGCTGGTTTAAATATGTGTTTTACTGCTATAGAATAAATGCTTTGAAAAGAAAATCATCTTGTGTGCTTGATGGCAGCTACAATACAACAATAAGGCATATACTGTAACTAACATTGAGGTTTTCTTTTCTTCCTATTTATATCTGTTAGACAATTAACAAGGTCATGAGGGACAGACTTTGCTGCAAAAGAAAATGTGTGGGTGAAAAAAACAGTTAGATAATCTAACAGATATCATTACCTTGTAAATGACCATTAGAATGAGAAGTGTTATTAATTATTATAAGGTCTCAATATCTTGTTATTTTCTTCTTGGCTCGGTCCTTATTAAGGGGTTGTCACTGTGAGTCAGTGTTTTCCGTCCCTATACCCTGTTCTCTGCATCTTCTATTCCTCCCTCACTGCATCCATCTATCTAATCTGTGGCCTCCAACTTGGTAGCTCCATCACTAGGATAATTTTTCCTTCCTGTCTGTGTTGTCCCTCTAATCACCTCATTCCTGATCCTGTCCATCCTTGTCAGTCCTAAAGAGAATCTCAGCATCTTTAACTCCTCCACCTCCAGCTCTGTCTCCTGTCTTCTATCTATTCCTAGTGTCTCTAATCCATCCATCATGGCTGGTCTCAACACTGTCCTGTAAACCTTTCCCTTCACCTTAGCTGACTCTCTTCTATCTCAGATCACTCCTGACTCTTTTCTCCAGTTGCTCCATCCTGACTCCACTCTATTCTTCTCCTCTCCTCCACAGTCTCCACTGCTCTGAACAGTTGTACTAAGTATCTGAACTCCTCCCTCCTCCCTTGTTTCTCTAGTGCAAACCTCCACCTTTATTTTTTCTCTTCAAGCTGTTAATTATAACAAATATATTTCCTTATATTCATACTGTGCCTTCTCTACTCAGTCAAAGTAAAGCACTGCACAGATCATTTACAGGACTATTTGCACGTAGCATCAGTGATGTTCATCATCTTCAGTGATGAATAGCATCACCTGACCAGTTAAGTTGTTTTTTTTAAGCTGTTGTTAGTATAGCTGAAGCTGATCTCGTACCAATCTCACACTGTTCCCCTCCGTAGCTGGGCAGGCATAAGCATTTGTAAGAGTCTGCACTCTCCACACAGGTGGCTCCATTGGCGCAAGGATTGGAGTGGCACACATCTACCTCTGCAAAAAAGGGTTTGCGATTGACACTACAGTTTGAGCAGAGCATTAGAAGTGGAAAGAGCAGCATAAAGAGCACGAGTGCTAAAGGGAGAGAAGCAGGTCTATCATCTGCACTGGCTGTGAACAACAGTGGAGATGACACAGCTGCTCCACTGTTGTTCGTGTAGATTATACTAAATGTATATTTTGTTAGTTAGTTTGGGCCATTTAAAACATAATAATTTGGATTTTTTTTTTGTAAAAAAAATCTAATTATTTTGTTTAAAATCGCAACTAATAAAAAAAGCATTTTTTTTATTAGAGTGGAACGAAGGCACACGCTGTCAGAGAAGTTGGCATGGGCTCAGAGTTGATTTACTAGCAGGCAAAGAGGCAAAAAACAGCAAACATAACAGAGACATTAAAACTTTGAATTCTCATTGGTTCAACAATTAAAGAGAGATGCACGACAGACACAGACCAATTGAAAAGAAGGACAAAAATGTGTATAAACAAACCATCACATCAGTGCAGACTACAACATGACAGGAAGATCAAACAAACATCTCACCATTTATGATGAGAAGAACATGCAGAGGGTTTGAGGACTCACCATGGCAGACAACTGCACCGTCTTCAATCGTACACAGCCCAGCTCCACAAGGATTGGGTTCACAAGGGTTGACATTATCTGAGAAAAAATATATACTGGTATTTTGGGTGACTGTATTTTTGTCAAATACATTATAATTTTTTTCATCCTCAATTATAATTATAATTTATTAATGTAAATACAGATTTAAAATAATTATTTAAACATACAGTGATGTTAGTATATGTATTTACACTGTTTTTATATTTCTGTAATGCGTCACTTATTTCATTAGATACAATTTTATTTTAGTCCCATTATATTAGCAACCGTCATACAGAGTTTGATCTTATAATCCACATTTTCTGTTTTGGGGTTGAATATAATGACTATCATTAAATGACCACAATAGAAGTACTGACAAGTCTATATGATGTCAAGCAGTTATTAAGTTATTTTTAAAACCAAATTGTATCATCAATGATTTCCTATATGCTCAGGAAAATATTCTCTATAATATATATTTTTATTAAACTCGAAAATACCTGCAGTACAATAAAAACGCTTCACTCTTAATCTAATATAAAATTAATGTTGTTTAAAAAGGGAAATTGAGGTTTGCCCACCTTTCTCTGTCTCTCCTTGTACCATCACTCCTGGTGTCCCCACTGGTGTTTTTGCAACATCACCAGCAGAAGCAGCCAGTCCCGCGGGGGCAAATGCAGGCCCAGGTGTAACGATGAAATGATCAGGGTTCTGTGATGCACTGGTCCTGATGACAATCTCCTCTGAAGTGCTCTCTGTAACGGCCTTATCACTAAATGGAGACGGCAGCACAACTTGGGGCTGATGTCCAGATGAAACACCTGAGGAGCTGCTGCCCGAGAAGAGGCCACTGCTGTCACTGCTGCCTTCTCCACTGAACTCCACTGATCCCAGTCCCTCTCCTAGAGTTGGTACAGCGTCTCCAGATGCCTCCTTCAGGAAATCACCACTCAGGAATGATACACTGCTTCCTTGTCCACTTGTGGAGGATTCAAATTCAGACACGCCAGATCCAGATCCAGATCCAGATCCGGATCCAGAGAAGAAAGTAAAAATTCCATATCCAGATAAATAATCACCACTTCCGTGTCCAGAACTGTAATGTAAAACACCAGAAGCCTCCTTTTCTCCAAAAGAAGATGAAATAAGCTGAGTGAAACCAGATCCCATAAATGTGATTCCAGAAGGTAAACCTGAGGTACTTCCAGAAGCTGAGCCACTGTGTTCACCACTGAAAAGGTCAGATCCGGAGGTATATCCTGATCCACTCTGCATATGATCCCCACTGAGCTCATATTCTTGGTTAGGTATTTGAGTTGGTGAATCGATCAGGTCGCCATCTATCAGTAAAATCTGAGTGTCTCCACTTCCTGAAAATTCTCCCGAGTATCCACTTGCACTTCCAGAGAGTAATCCAGATGAAAAGCCACTGGAGCCAGATAAGTCCTGCTCTGTAACAAAATCAGAATTCAAGCCAGAGAACCCAGATCCAGATTGATCCCCACTACCACTGAGGTCTCCAGACCCTGTGTCAGATATTGGAAAGATTAGAATATCAGTGCTTCCTTCTCCAGCTTCCTGAATGTTACCTGAAAACAGACTGTCTCCAGAAAAGAGGTCTCCAGAGCCTGAAAAAGTTACCAAAATTTTAGATTCTTCTCCACTACCACCAGATCCTGAAAATTCAGCACTACCGAGTGTTGATTCTCCAAAGGGTAGGCCAGCACTTGCACTACCAGCTAGGTCACCTGATCCGGAAAAATCTCCAGAATTAACCTGATCCCTGGAACCAGAAGCATCTCCAGAGGTGACCTGGTCTCCAGAGCCAGGGGTATCTCCAGAGGTAATTTGATCCCCAGACCCAGAAGAATCTCCAGAGATTATCTGGTCTCCAGAGCCAGAGACATCTCCAGAGATTATCTGGTCTCCAGATCCAGAAGAATCTCCAGAGGTAATCTGATCCCCAGAGCCAGAGAAATCTCCAGAGATTATCTGGTCTCCAGAGCCAGAAAGAACTCCAGAGCCAGAGAGGTCTCCAGAGCTAAGCTGTTCTACAGATCCAGCAGTTTTTCCAGAGCTAGAGGTGTCTCCAGAGGTGTCTCCCGAGCCTGATCCAGAGCCTGATTCTTCGACGGGAGTTGGATAAGCAATGGTGGGAGTAACTGGAAAATATGATAAAGAGATTTAGTTGAAAAAAAAACAGCCTGTGACAAATGTGTTGATCATTCATCAGGTCTTACCAAACAAATCAGTGGAGGACGTCTGGTTTAGAAAAACCTCCTGAGTTTCTGTGATATTCAGTCCAGTTTCATTTGCAAACAGAACATAGTCACCTGCAGGAAATCAGCAAAGAAGTAAAAAAAAATCACATTTAAATAACACTGATGAATGATGAGGTTTTTACAGATCAAACCTGGAGTTACTTTTAGGAGCATGTGTTTAGTTGGACTAGGTGAGAACATATTTATTTTACTGACCAGTTGCAGGCCCCACAGATCCTCTGCTGGGCTCCAGGCCTACTTCAGGCCGGGCAGCTGCTGACTCTATCTGCTCTGTGATGAGCTGCGTGGCCTCAGGTGGTTGGGGTAGTGGCAGTTCAGTGGGGCTGTCTGTGTAAGTATAGTCCACAGCAGTTGGACGCTGAGTCTCTAATTGCCCCACAGCTTCACTCTCTGTTGTTCTCCTGAGGAACATGTCCGGCCTCTGTGTCACTGTAGTCACACTCAGCATAGCACTGCCTTCTTCTATGGTGCCTGAACCTTCTTCATCAGGAGACTCTGTGAATAATAAGGGTGGGGGAAAAGTCCATGCAATTGTAATTGAAATGAATATAATATCAATGATAGATGTTGGACAACAGTGTAGGAGCAACGTAACCCACCTGTGTAGCAAAAACAATCATATCTGGACTCAGGTAATGGATATCCAGTCTGATTTGTGTGGAGATAAACCGTCCTCACTCCCAGGAGACCCCCTCCACACTGTGGCCTAGGAATGTTGATGGGATAGCGAACACTCCTATCCCCCAACCAGCCAGCATTGCAAACATCCATCCCACCTTGCCAGGCCAGATAGAGTTGACCAGTGGTTGCCAGCTGAGCACCGTGTTTAGAACATTCCACTACAGCTTCAGAGAAACTGAACTTTTCTGCAGATGCCGAATAGAAGACTCTGCCTGTGAGAATATTTTTTATAATAGATTAGCAGTGAAAGGAGCAAAAACTAGTGATTTTAAAGAGCTGAAAAGCCTGATCAGTTTAATACCTGTCATCTTCTCCGCAAAGCAGTAGACATCATATGTCTCATTAGGATCTCTCACTCCATATGTCCTGATGCCTGGCACATGCGCTTTGTCACCGTAGCAGTTGACACGAGGATCATGGATTGGATACCTGAGGTTTAAAATTAAGAAATAATTTACGTTGTTATTTCATCTCTTCCATATCAAAATGTGAATCTACACTATCTATCTATCTATCTATCTATCTATCTATCTATCTATCTATCTATCTATCTATCTATCTATCTATCTATCTATCTATCTATCTATCTATCTATCTATCTATCTATCTATCTGTGTATCTATCTATCTATCTATCTATCTATCTGTCTATGGTACACTGACCTGACTGTTTGATCAGTGAGCCAGCCTGCATCACACTGGTGGAAACCATCATCGTAGGCTGCCTGGAGCTGTTCAGGTGATGCCATGACTGCGCTGTTTTGGGCACACGCCGCCTGTGCTTCTTCAAATGTCAGAGTATAGCGCCCCATGATGGGCCTGTAGTGGAACACAATACCTGGGAGAAAAACAGAAGCAGCAGTTGGAAGAAAAAATATGTCACAAGCTTTTTCATGTTATTCTTCAGAATGCCATCCATCATTGTCAAAGAATGAGTGAAATATTTTAGGTTGGATCCAAAAGAAATATATTTCTCAATTGATCAGTTTTTGGTTGATTGTTCAAAGGAAAATTAAAATTCATTTATCAAGTTGGAGCAAAGTATTTTTTTTTTACTTCTTTAAGTATTATTTTACTAATCACTCTATTGAATATCTTCAGATACTGTTTCACAAATGTCTAACTGCTATAATCAGATTGAAATTACATAGATTAAAATAATGTTCACATGCAAATACCTTGAACCTGCACATGGACAATGGCGTGGTTATCCTCAATACCATGTTGAACCTCACAGCGAAACACTCCTGAGTCGCTGGACCGCAGTTCAGATATCTTGATGCTGGCATCTGTTGGTGTTTCGGGGTAACCCAACAGCTGAACTCTGTCCAGGTACTTCTCTGTGATACGAACTTGTCCTTCCATGGCCACGAGGATGGTAGTGACTTTTTCCTTGGTGACGTGGCTCCATTTGACGCGATGAGACAGTGGAATAATGGCGGGAGCTCCAGGATCTGGAACAGTGTTGTCCTACAACAGAAACCAAGAAATTTTTCTTAATTTAAATGTGAGTTAACCCCCCTTAAATGTAAATAATTCACTAGGTGTCAAATGTATTTAGTCTTTATACAATCTAAAACGTGTTGATTTAACAGACGTTCACGTCTCCTAAATGTCCTTAAAGTAATTGGACAGTTTCCTTGACAACTTCATTGTAGTTTTAGCTTCTGAGGACGTTTTAAGGGAATTGTGCTTGTTTATGTTTGCTATCAAAACAACACAAGACTATAAAAGTGAGTCTACACAGACTAAAGGGAAACACAAACCTTAAAGAAACACGGTAGTATCAGGGTTCCTCCCAGTGAAGGTTGCTGTGTCCCCACAAGAGGGATAGAAATAGTCAGCACGTCTTCTGGATCTGTGAAAAAACAGACGAAATTATAAACACTGTATTGTTAGGAAACAGTACAGACTTTTAAAAAATGATTATACTGTACATTATCACATTATTACAGGTCTTACCCATAAGAGAATGTGCATCATAAACATAGTCAAAAGTTGCTGAGATGATGCTCAGACACATGGACAGGAACACACTCTGCCGTATCATACCTGGGTAAAGAATATGTAAAATGTTAACAATCATTCTAAAGAGTAAGACAGCTGCTGGACTCAGACCTGAAACCTTTGAGACACTTGTCCTTTTCCTTAAACATGCGGCCACCACTGCCCTGCAACAGTTTGATGTTGAATCTCTCTCAAAAAGAAAATGAGATTTTGGCAGAGAGTGCAATTCCTGACATTTCACTGGTTTTATTTTAATTACTATGCCTTTTATTACACATTCTTTCATTCATCTTCTTCTGCAGTCTCCACGACAGCAACACAAATCACACTGCACCATGCTGTGAGCCCTTCTGTGGGTACAGTAGTTCTGAATCTGTGTATAAACCAAGAAAATAGTGGAAAACGTTAAACTAGTTACGTTAAAGTGACTGGTTGTTTGGCAGCTTCATATGTGTGAGTGTGGTCTTAGTTAATTTGACACAGCATTTACGCAGCTTCTGCAGAAAGGTCCAAAGACTCTCATAAGACCTGATCTGTCTCCCCTGAAGCCTGTAGTATTATGCCAGTACTTACGACACCAGGGCTAAAGTAAACAGGAGGGCGTATATTCCAATGCCCTTCCTTTCCATTACATCTCAACACTGCTCTTATTCAGGCAGGAGATTTAGGGAAGTGGGCGACATGATGGGAGGAGTCCAAGGTGAGGCAATGACAGAGCTTAACTCCTTCTCCATGTTCACCATGGGCACACACTGTTTCAATGTCCAATAATGTTTTATCACACGTTGCTTATATAAACCTGAGACAAAGGAATTTAATTTTTTGAACACAAAAATGTTTATAAACTCTTTTATAAACTTGTATTGTGTATTGTGTATATAATGTGTTCATTTTGTGTGTTAAAAAGCATTGGCTACAGGTCAGATCATGTTCATTCATGATGCTGTATGACGTTACTCCCTTTTAAAACTAAAACTAACTGAAAGACTTTTCTGTTAACAAAATAGAAAATTAGGAAAAGCATAAGAATAAGAATGAAAAAGTCGAAAAATAATGATATGGCATGATGTATAAATTCCAATTTCCTGAAAAGCCAGGACACAAACTTTACGATTTTCATTTTAAAGTTTCATGCAACTAAGATAAAACATACTCAACAAGACAAAAGGTATTTTTACCTCAATTGTGAAAGTCCAACTCTTTCCCTGTGGCATTAACTGAGATTAGCTGCAATCTGTGTCGTCAGCCTGTGATGTTAATAGTCCCTCAGAAGAGCAGCAGAACCACAGAGCTCAGGATGCTCAGCTGTGTGCAGAAAGAGGAAGGAGGCTGGAACCAGACCTGGTTGTCAACGCTGAGAGGAAAAACACGCCTGTCAGGCTGGTCAGAGTTAAGCATTTAAAGCTGTTATTTCTGCTTTTAAAATTAGACCAGGCACCTAATTATGTATGGGATTTATTTTGACACGTGAAAAAAAACTTGAAGTAGAGGAAAATAAAAGAATCACTTTCTGCCTGATAAAAATGTCGATAGATAGATAGATAGATAGATAGATAGATAGATAGATAGATAGATAGATAGATAGATAGTAGCCAGTATCACTGGCTGTCTGCCTTTTATATTTCTCTCCATTACCTCTCAATATTTACTTGTATTTTTACATGTGGCACAGAGAACTTATGGCACTAATGGGCTAAGAAAGTCAGGTTATTCCAACCCAGAAATGTCACAGCCATAGAAACAATTGAACTCTGTTAAACTCACAGTGGGAGCTACTTGCCCATAAGTGGAATATAACAGAGGTTTCACTCAACATAGTCCTCAACTTTTTGTGCCGTAATGGAAATGTTTAAAAACTGCTTGTGTGTTGACTAATGTTAATTAGGTGAAATGATTATGTTGTTATTGTCTCATGTTTTCTGACGTTATGTTTAGATTTCTCTTTTTCTAGGCTATTTGTCCACAGGCTTTAATGAAAGGTGTGTCTGCAGACAGAACTATTTATACTGGATCTGGAGTTGGCTGAAATGACTAAATGTTTGACTACCTGAAAAAGTTTTTCACTTCTGGACGACCTCTGAAACCTGTCAACAAAACACCTCTGTTTCCAGCCTTGAAGACAGAAGGTTATTCATGTTTCCATGACTGTGAGGATAAGAGTCTTGGTTCTTTTTAGTTTTCATCTTTGACAGTGTTGATTCCGACAGGGTAACTAACAATTATCTTTGGAACTGTGACAATTTTAACACAACCCTTATCTTGCAAGTCAAGTAAATTACTATTTATTAGAAACTACACAAATACTGTCTGTGTAGTGTAGTGTGCTTTAAAATGTGCCTTTTGTGATGATTCACTGAGGAAAAATAAAATTTTACAGAGAACTGTTCTGTGTGCTCCCTTCACAAACCTGCAAGTGATTAAGTGGTAGATTAGTAAAACATTGCTTATTATTTATGCATGTTTTGACATTAGACTACTGTATGTATTTTTACTCTCGGAAAAATAAACACATTGTAAGTACAGGAGCGCTGCTCCCTAAACAGGAACATGTGCATGTGCTGATCCATGTGTTTCTTCAAACCTCATGTCAGAATGAGAATGAATACCCAACCTGTGAATCTGTGGGTGTTGGCTGCAGAACACTGTTCCCTTTTTGGTCAAGCACAGAGCAGACATTCTTCCCACTAAGCAAAGCTGGAAAACACACGTGATAAAGGACCATTTCCACTAGTAGTCACATCATTACATCTGTTGACACCCAAAACTTTAACCACTCCCAGAAGTGCTTGGATACAGGGACACAAGTTGTCACTTTCTGAAATGGTGTAGTATTGTCCTTTTAAAACGTCTTTTTGTCATTATATATTACTATATAAGCTATAGATCTAATGTAGCAACAAAATCATGTAATGCAATTTTTTTATTTATTTTCACTACTGACAAGTTTGGCCAGTGGTGGCCTGGTGGACAAGGAAGTGGACTTGGATCTGCAAGGCTTCAGGTACAAATCCACCGGCTTCCAGGTTGCCACTGAGCCCACATACCAACATAACCTCCATTGGGCAGACCACCCACAGGAAAAGCTCACAGTATGGAGCAGTGGGATATGGGTGGCAGTCATGGAGATTGTTGTCTATGCGACACAGTAAAAGTTAAGCAGATAAGGATGTATGAATGAAAGAATACAATTTTTGCTAGCTTTTTTGTCTTTTTTCTCTTACTTCTCTGATTTATTTCAAGTTGTTTAATTATCCATTATCAATTGTCGTTGCTTTTCTTCTTTATTATGGATTATTGCCACATTTAGTAGTTGTTTTGTGTCATTGACATTTTTCTATTCCTTTTAACAGAGTAAGACTTATTATAGGATCCTTTGAAGTTCTCTCTTTTGGAAAATGCTGGGAAATCAGGAATAAAAAAAGTCAGCTTCAATTTACATTTGCTGGTGGTGTCTGCCCAGGTCCTGGGAAAGTTGTGTGGCATTATTATTATAGTTTTTGCATTTATTTTCCAAAAAGGTAATAATTTTTATGAGCTGCACAAGGTAGTTAAGGACAAACCAGCCCTACACTGCATATAGTATATATTGCACACATTTGACCTTGTCTTACCTCCTGCTGCTCAGGGGGTATGGAGGGTATCTGAAAGTAGCAGGCAGCAGAGGTCTAAAACACAAAGAGCCTTTGTAAAGGCTGCCATGGGGATATGGTGGAGTTTCAAGTTAAGACAAGAGTTATTTATTATAGACTCATTTGATAGGAAAAACTGAAACACAGCCTTTTTATTCCCAGTACATATACACGTTTGGTAAAACTTTGAATTAATTAATAAGCTGCAGGTTTCTAATTATTTTTCATCACAGCAATAGTTGTGGTCTAGTGGTTAAGGAAGCAAACTTGGGTCTGAAAGGCTTCAGGTTCAAATCCACTAGTCGCCAGGTTGCCACTGAGCATAGTACCATCCTGTCTTACATAACTTCCAGTATAGTGTAGTGTGATTTGCGTGGAGACTGTTGCCATTGCGACCTGATGAATGAATGAATGACTTTTACTGCATTGATTTTCCTGCAGACTATATTTGCATAGGTGTGAGTACTTCCTCCTCTGTGTAGTTTAATTACACAGGAATCTTGCCTGTAGTGCTGATTATGAAATATTTCCTTCATGAGAAATACAGTGGCCTTATGTGATCCAGGGAAGTTCTAAGGAAGCCCAGCCACAGCTGGAGGAACAAACAGGTATGTTGCCAGAAGACGATTTATGTTCCAACATCATCCAGGGTCAGTCTGGGTGGCTAAAGGATGTTTGAGTAATACTTAAAGTAATGGTGAAGCACACACTGGACGCCGCTGCAGGGCAGTTTACTCTGTTGTTTATTTTCCTGTTCACACAGAGAACATCTTAGATACATTTTTTTATGAAATGTAATGCAATAATATCGGTCTGGAAAAATATACAGGGTTTATAATGAAATTATTAGTGATCTAAAAATACAAACAATCCCAATACTGAATTATTAAATTGTTTTAAGTAATTCGCTCAACATATAAAATATTATTTATCTTTTTCATGTCGATACTTAGTATTTATTCAATCATCTTTAGTTCATCCGTTCATACCAGTATTAATCCTGTTTTCCTTCTCAGTCTGTAAGTAAATACAGTTATTCTGCTTTGTAACAGCAGAGGCCGCCACAATGTCTTTTTTATTCTACTGCGTTCAAGTGCTTATTGGAGAGTTCTCGTCAGGTTACGCCCTCGCTAAACGGTTCTTCTCATTGATTGGTCAACTTTAATGTTGGTCATCTGTACGTCAAACTGTAAAAAAACAAACCACTTCCACAAGGTAACTGTCAACGGCCGAGTAGACTGTGGCACTAGAAGGCATCGAGTTATTGGCAGTGGATGTATTCTATCGTTATTTAGTAAGTTATTGTGACAACATTTCCCCTTAACCTGGTTTTAGGCGTATAATTGTTTTCATTTGAGTGGAGTCTTAATGTCGGGCCTGTCGACATTGCAGAAACAGGATACGGGCTAGCCCGATGCTAATAGTGGCTGTCGTTCACTAAAGACAAATAAACCCTTTTCAGTTTGATGGCATTTATTATGTATGTTATTGTATTTGTTGCCGAGGCCGGTAAATATATATATAATATATAGTAATGGAGAGGGAGCGGTTTAAATACTTATATCCTACGGGTGCTTGTACTGGGGTCTGTACATTCAAGTTTTTGTTATTCATTATAGGTTTTTGTAAAATGTACAATGTGTAACGCTGGTGTCGTAATGGAGTACAAGAGCCTGAAAAACGTTCTGGTTGTTTCTAGGAGGTGGATGGTTTTCCAGTTATACACATTTCTTACCCGTCATTTCAGAAAAAATAACGCTGTTATATCCTATTTCATATGGTCGTACGTACGGTAGTACTTTGTTTTCAATGTATTTTAAATAGTGGTTACGTGGCAGACTGCAAAATAGTTACCCCTAGTTTCATTACGGGAATTCGTTTTTTATTTACAGTTTCATTATATTCGTTTTACTATGTCTTTAACATGGCATTAACACCTGTGTTTTGAGCTGGTTAAGATTTGCAGCTGTGTTTTCTTTTAACAAAAAAAAGATTTGTATGCTTTGAACAGTAAATATTTATTTATATGTTAACTTTGTACTTTATTCTATATCATAGAATCATTTTAAAAATGTATAGAACAAGACTGTTGTTATTTATCATATATATATATATATATATATATATATATACTTACAATGCAAAATGTTTTTCTTTTTTTTCAGGACTTAAGACATTTATACCAGAGTTGTATAAAGTCATGTAAGTGGCAAAATTATGAAAATATAAAATAAATAATTTGCAAAGCCAAATCGTCATCATCCATCCTGCATAAGATTTAATTTATTCCCCTCCCTCAGTTCTTATTGTGTTCGTCGACACTTTTGTCACTGACTAGCCAGGTTAAAGTAGACTGTATTAGGCCTTGTGCCTAATTGGGGACCTGCTCCAGCGGTGTGTCGGTGTACAATGGTGCGGTGGGATGTTGAGGGATTCCCTGGGAGACTGTGATGTCAGAGCCCAACAGCCCAGGCGAGAGCCGGTGTGGCACTCCCAAATTCTTCTTGGGCTGCGAGGATGATGAGAGTGAGGTCTTGGAGGACAGCATGAGGACAGACATGGATCTGTATGAGGACGATGAAGACACTGACTCGGTAGGGGAAAAAAATTATTTAAATAACATTCAAGCCAAAAAAACAGTGACATTTGTTTGAAAAAAAGAGTCAAGGTTTTGTTAACTTTCTACTCCTGAATTTTTTTTACTGTCTTCCATTTAGCCTGCAGAGCGACAGATCATCGTTGGGATCTGTTGCATGATGAAGAAGTCCAAGTCTAAGCCAATGACCCAGATTCTGGAGAGGCTGTGTAGATTTGAGTATATCACCGTGGTCATCTTCCCAGAGGATGTAATCCTCAATGAACCTGTGGAAAAATGGCCACTATGTGACTGTCTCATCTCCTTCCACTCCAAGGGTATGTACATTGACTGTAATCAATGTTGCATTTCCCTCTGTTTAAAAAGTATTTAAAAGTTACAAGTATTCTGGTTGATTAGATAGAACATTCTGATATATATATATATATATATATATAAAAATAATCTGCACATTTTACACAGTGTTTTATGCAATTGTTAGACATTCAGAAATCTAGGAATTGCATTGTTTAATTAATATATTT
>JAFBJS010003332.1:283339-322915 GCA_016785265.1 Paraplagusia blochii | reverse complement strand
TTTGCAAATGTTTTTATGAATATATACCAGGGTTCCCACTGGACAAAGCAGTGAGTTATGCCAAACTTAGAAATCCTTTGCACATCAACGATCTGGACATGCAGTACTACATACAGGACAGGTAAGTATACACACCTCCACTTATTATTTTGTTTTTCCAATCTCATGCGTGACACACCAACTGGTGCTAAAATTATTTTGTACAATCGTTTGACAGGAGGGAGGTGTATCGTATCCTGCAGGAGGAAGGGATTGATCTGCCACGTTATGCTGTGCTGAACCGTGACCCAGATAAACCAGATGGTCTGTGTGCTGTATTAACTAAAATTTAATCACTCTGTGTGTATGTATTTATATAATAAAGTAAAACTATCTCTTTATATTATTGTATATAAGAGGGAAAAATGATCTGACTTTTTAGAATGTAACCTGGTAGAAGGTGAGGACCATGTGGAGGTGAATGGGGAGATTTTCCAAAAGCCTTTTGTTGAGAAGCCAGTCTGTGCAGAGGACCACAATGTCTACATCTACTATCCTACTTCTGCTGGTGGTGGCAGCCAGCGTCTCTTTAGAAAGGTTTGTGTGTTTTTTTATTTTTTCACCTTTTTCATTTACCTTTGATCTAGTTACAGATGAACTGGTAAATACAACAATTCAAACATGATATTATAATTGTGTGACATATTTATTTAAGTCATATTTTCATTTTTTACTTTTTGTTTTTGTTTGTGGTATGACGTTTTCAATATTTTTTACTTTTCTTCAGATCGGGAGCCGCAGCAGTGTTTATTCACCAGAGAGCAGTGTGAGAAAGACAGGTTCTTACATTTATGAAGAGTTTATGCCCACAGATGGCACAGATGTCAAGGTATTGTATTGGGTACTGAGTTGAAATCTTAAAAAAAAGCTCTAAAATAAGCTTCTGTTAACCTATGTTACGAGACAGTTACTGACCTTCTGCCATGAGACTGAACATTTGAAATTGGATTTTTGACATTTCTCCGTGAAATTCTTAGGTGTACACTGTGGGGCCAGACTATGCCCATGCTGAGGCCAGAAAATCCCCAGCTCTGGATGGAAAGGTGGAGAGAGATAGCGAAGGCAAGGAGGTTCGATACCCTGTCATGCTCTCAGCCATGGAGAAATTGGTCGCCCGTAAGGTCTGCCTTGCATTTAAGGTCAGCAAATCCACCATAATTTTTCTTTCTTACAATGCTGTTGCTGTCATTAATGCAATTCTTGACCATTAAAGAAATTGTTTCCTTGAATGCAGCAAACCGTTTGTGGATTTGACCTTCTCAGAGCCAACGGTCACTCTTATGTTTGTGATGTCAATGGTTTCAGTTTTGTGAAGAACTCAATGAAGTACTATGACGACTGTGCCAAAATCCTTGGGTATCATCTTTTGTTTCTATCTTGTACTTTTCTTGTCTAGTTTTGTTGTGGTTTTATTATTGAACCTGTTTTTGTGTCCCTTCACTGTCCTGTAGGAACATTGTAATGCGTGAGCTTGCACCTCAGTTCCAGATTCCTTGGTCCATCCCCACAGAAGCAGAGGATATTCCCATTGTTCCCACCACTTCAGGGACAATGTGAGTTTTTACAGTAAAATTGCATGTAAGAAAAATTCAAATATGAATAGGGTTTCACTTTTATGAAATTATATCTGCAGGTACAAGGTCCAGGTCCAGTGCAACTGTACTATAATAATCTCTGTCTGTGTTTAAGGATGGAGCTGCGCTGTGTAATTGCCATAATCCGTCATGGAGACAGAACGCCTAAACAGAAGATGAAGATGGAAGTTCGCAACCCTATGTACGTTGAAGATGTTTTTCCATTGGTTTTCAATTATTGTCGTGTTTTTTTTTTTGTTTTTTTCAATAATTTGTTTCACTTAGGTTTTTCGATCTATTTGACAAATATGGAGGATACAAATCAGGGAAACTGAAACTGAAGAAACCAAAACAGTTACAGGTAACAGTTGCCCCAAAATAAAGATTTGTTATGTTTTTATAACAAAACTACATAACAGCTCTGTTTTATGTACATATGCATGTATGTATATGTATATATATATACAGTATATATATAATAATGCATCAGTATAACTATTAAGAGACTTAAGAACATAGAAACATTTCCTCTATTTTTCTTGACCCGCTAGGAGGTTTTGGACATAACAAGACTGTTGTTAGCAGAACTTGGACAGCACAATGACTGTGAGATAGAAGAGAAGAAGTCCAAGTTGGAGCAACTAAAGACTGTTCTAGAAATGTAAGTTTAAATTAATTGAATGATGCTCACTTTTTAACCCTTAAGTAACCAACATTTCCCTGCTCTATATTTTTATACCCCAAAGGTATGGTCACTTTTCTGGAATCAATAGGAAAGTGCAGTTAACTTATTTGCCCCATGGGCAGCCCAAAACTTCCAGTGAGGATGAAGGTACAAATATGGACACATTGTTTTATTTATGTATTTTTTCTTATCTATCAAATGCCAATGATAATAAATCCCAAATGGCTACAAAGTTAAGAAGTCTGTGCTTTTGCATTTATTAGACACACGCAAGGAAGGTCCATCTCTACTACTGGTGTTGAAATGGGGAGGAGAACTTACTCCTGCTGGCAGAGTCCAGGCTGAGGAGCTGGGAAGGGCTTTCCGTTGTATGTACCCCGGAGGGCAAGGTAATTGCAATCCCTTTATTTACTTGGCATTGAATTAAATTCAAATTATTCCATTTCGTGTACATTAGGGGTGATGCTAAAATGTATTTTACTAACTGTAAATATATATAAAATAAAAAGCTTGCCTTCAAAGTCATAGTTAATCTCAAACACATAACTATATTATTTGCTTGGTATTTTGCAGGTGATTATGCTGGTTTCCCAGGTTGCGGTTTGCTTCGGTTACACAGCACGTACAGACATGACCTAAAAATATATGCATCAGATGAAGGCAGAGTACAGATGACCGCAGCAGCTTTTGCCAAGGTTTGATATTTGCTAAGACTTTGATAAGTCTTTAAGCCCATTCTCTCATGGTTTTTCAGAAGTGTAAAGCTCAGTTTTTAAAATGTTTTTCTTTTTTTTTAACAGGGTTTGTTGGCTCTTGAGGGTGAACTTACACCTATACTGGTGCAGATGGTTAAGAGTGCTAACATGAATGGGCTGCTGGACAGTGATAGTGACTCGTTGAGCAGCTGTCAGCACCGTGTCAAAGCCAGACTCCACGAGATTCTCCAAAAGGACAGGGAGTTCATTGAAGAGGACTATGACAGAGTGAATACCTAGTTATTTCTGCCCTTTATTTTGTTGATCTGGTTATATATTATATTTTTTGTATTATCTGACCTTATTTGCTGTATTTGCGTTTTTTGTTGTCCAGTTGGCACCAACTTGTAGTGCCTCTTTGGTAAACTCTATGAAGACTGTCCAAAACCCAGTGGAAACATGTGACAAAGTTTATGCTCTCATTCAGAGCCTCACCTGCCAAATCCGCAACAGAATGGAGGATCCCAAATCAGTTGGTGAGTAAGGCCCATTCTTACTACTACTACGCATAAATTACAACTGTTTTACATAATTTACTAACTGTTATGGAACAGAATATCCTGATACTTTTTATTTCTTCTACTGCTCATTGGTTATATGATGACAATACATTCTTGTACTGATCTTCAACTGCATGTTTTTCTGTCTTGTCTACCCAGACCTGCAGTTGTACCACAGCGAGACACTAGAGCTAATGCTGCAGCGCTGGTCCAAACTTGAAAAAGATTTTCGCATGAAGAACGGTCGCTATGACATCAGTAAAATTCCTGACATCTATGACTGCGTGAAGTATGATGTCATCCACAATGTTACTCTGGGCCTCGAAGACACACTGGAGCTGTTCAGGTTGTCCAGAGCTCTCGCTGACATTGTCATTCCTCAGGTGAGTGTTTACTCTAACACATGTTAATATGTGTATGTCCAATAACAACTATGATAATCTGGGCTATAAAAATACTGCAGCTTTATAGATGAACTTTGACTAGTGGTTTTTCATCCTTAATAATCTTTATCACTACTTCTTTTAGGAATATGGAATAAATAAAGTGGAGAAATTAGACATTGCATATGCCTACTGCCTCCCGCTGGTCAGAAAGATTCAGCTTGACCTGCAGAGAACTCATGAGGACGAGTCTGTCAACAAACTTCATCCCTTGTGCGTCTGATGAAGTTAGTGTTGCACCCTAAATGTTGTTTAGCCTCTTGACTTAAATGGCATGTTTGCAGGTATTCTCGTGGAGTAATGTCTCCAGGCCGCCATGTTAGGACACGTTTGTATTTCACCAGTGAAAGTCACGTCCACTCACTACTCAGCATTTTTCGCTATGGAGGATTGCTTGATGTAAGTGATCTATTATACAGTGTAAGAAGTGTTCCTATTGAGGATTAAGAAATAGAACTGAACACCAAACTATCTTTTTCTCTCTCCCATATAAATCTATTCATGGATATAAAGGAGGAGAAGGACCAGCAGTGGAAACGTGCAATGGATTACCTCAGTGCTGTCTCTGAGCTCAACTACATGACTCAGATTGTCATCATGCTGTATGAAGATAATAATAAGGTATTGCTACTTTTTTATATTATCAGTTATCTTCTGTGGCAATGTTGGAAGTGGTTTTAGGCAACCATAAAAACCTTTTTACAAGGACTTGACCTCTGAGGAACGCTTCCATGTTGAGCTGCACTTCAGTCCTGGTGTCAAAGGTGTAGAGGAGGAGGACAATGCACCCACTGGTTTTGGCTTTAGACCTGCTTCTGCAGAAGTAGCACGACAGGTATTACTACATACTGTATGTACAGTTCCACCACTTGACTATTTCACAGAGAGAAGCCTTCATCATTCATAATATCCTCTTGCTCACTAAACAGGGCCAGAAAGAGGCTGACCCCGGCAGCCTGGAGGACTTGACAAGAGATGAGACAGACCGTGCTGTTCCACTCTCTGAGCCTATCGCAATTCAACGGAAGTCTCCACTTGTACGCAATAGGAAGACAGGATCCATGGAGGTAAAGAAATGAATGCAAGACTGATGTAGGCTTTTATTATTATATGTATGGATATGCTTGGGAAGATTTTTTTTTTTAGTGTTGTTGTTTATAGTCTTGTTCAATTCAAACAGACACAATTAAATAGCATTTGGTTTTTTTTTGCATTTTTGTTATTCATTGGCATCAGGTCCTGTCTGAAACATCATCCGCTAAAGTAGGAAGTTATCGACTCTTCTCATTCTGCTCACGTCAGTCCCCCGAGATGAAACAAAGTGGATTAGGTAAGTGTCCCTATGCCAGGTTGTCATGGCAACAGATTTTAATGACATTCAAAAACAGGTCAGTGGTTAGAATGAATGAGTCTTTCTCCACACGACACTTGGCAAAGGCCAGCCATATTCAGCAAGTGAACCAGACACTGTAACAATGGTGACAGAGATAAGTGCTTTCTCTGTTAACGTTTGCATCAAGTGAATTTGTTTCTTGAAATAACTTCACCTGTTGATTCATCAAAAAAAGCCTCATCAGCATAAGCCTGAATGATTGAAGCTTAAAGGGCATGGCTGGCAAATAAACATTTTTCTGACTTGTGTGCTGTCACAGCTGATGTTCTGAACTAATACCAATATATACTGTGGATATTTGTCAACAGACCCAAAATGGTAACAAATATAAAATTTATTTGAAATATATATATTCGCTCAATGCTTTATTAGGCTCATCATCCTCAGATGGTTGTGTGTTCTTCTTAGGGTAATGTTTATTTAACATGGTGTCTTTGATATATGTCTTTTTGAGAATGCACAACAAAAACAATAGCCTGAAAGTTTGGATAGTGACAATAAATGTTCATACAAAAGATACTTTTTCATAAGCCTTTTTTCGAACCACAGAATTTGAATGTTCTCTGGTTTGTGCCTTAGAGAGTTCCAGTGCTGTTATAACTTTGGTCCCTTAAATGTATGCTCTACTGCTGTTGAACATCATCAACCAGGACTTTAGTTTTTATTTTCTTGGTAATCTTTATTTTAGGTTATGATGAGGTTGGTACGAGAAGAAGAAGATGAGGATGACACATGTGAAAGAAGTGTGATAGAATTTTGATGTTTCACACTCTTGTGTTTTATCTTCTTCCAGTCTGTTGTTAAAAGTAAAGATTCAGAGGTAGATCATAGCAAAGGTGCATGGAACTTTCCATGTTCTTCTTTTCTGCTACTGTCTCTTCACTGTTTTATGTCTTCCTTTTTCTGACTATGTGACTGACTTTCTCATTTTCAGACAATTTCTAAAGTTTTTCTCCTTTTACTTCTAAATTTTCCAGTCAGTATCCAAAACCCAGCCAATAATCAACCAGTAATTTGGAGAAAACATAGCATGTGATGTAGTTGTGACTAACCCCCCGCCCCCCTCGCAGGCTCACAGTGCGCCGGCCTCTTCAGCACCACTGTCCTAGGTGGGTCCTCTAGTGCCCCTAACCTGCAGGACTACGCACGTGCACATCGCAAAAAATTCTCCACTGGCAGTCTGTCCTACAAAGACGGTATGTGCTGAGACTGTGCTCCTTCACTAACCTGTACGGGTATACGTATTGAAAAAAATGGTTGCACTTTTCTGAGTGCTGAAAACACTAATCAATATAGATTTGAAATAATCCACAAACCCTACAAGACAGGTAGACATATGTATATATGTAGAGATGTTTCTGTCATAGGTAAATGGCTGTAATCTATACAAATCTAATGTTACAAATCATCAAATTGAAATCAACTGAAAATAATAACACACCATTTTCATAAATGCCACTAAAACCACTTTTCCATGATCATCTCTCATCTGTTATTGGTATGCTTGGTGTTTTTCCTAAAGCATTTTGTTAATGTGTACCCTTTGTGACCACTTACATGAAAACATATTTAATTATGCCATGGTTAATGAAAATATTTCCCTCGTTACAGTTCTCTTGTTGAAGCTTTTTTTATAAAAAAAAATTACGCTTTAATTCGAAAAAATATACAAACATTTGATTTCTCTTTCTTGAAAACTACAATTAAGGATTTTTACATCTTGTCAGTTTAATTTCACCATTTAAAAATTGACCAAAGACATTTTATGAAATAAAATGACAATATGAAATACAATTATAGATCTATTTATATTTAAATCATTTCAAATTTTAGATAGATTCCAATTTATTTATTGTATTAAGAAAATTAATCATAATATAATTTATTATGTTATGAAAAGGCTATCACTTAGGTCTTAAGCTGAAAAATTAAACAAGTAAAATTTGTAGTTCTCAAATATGTGGCTAGTTGCCTATCTGTCCTGTAGGGGTCAGTGTAGTTTCATAAATTAGGTCAAACTGAAGGTCAAGGAAGCCATTACTGAGGCCATTTAAAAAATGCTTTGCCACAAAATATTCTTATTATATTAGTGGCTAAAATACTTTCAGGTACCCACAATACTTTGTGTAAGAACCCTGAGTACAACTCAGGATCATTAAAACCTTTTCAAAATGCTGAGGATCCTTGTTACTAAACTAGGATCCCTGACTTTGAAAAATACCAAGTGTCTTTCAGCCTCCATCCTTCCTATTGTCTCACATGTTGCTCCTCTGTTCCTCCTTTCGTCTTCCATCTTGTCATCTGATTTTTAAGCATTAAAATAAGGCATGTAATAATCTCGATGCAGTCAGTCTGGTCAGCTTTGAATAAGTTCCTCTGTGATCCATTGGTGATTCTATGCTTTGGTTTTTCCATGTTGAACGATTATACTTTATTTAGAGTTATCAGCTGATATCTGTGTTTGCTCCCCTTGTGTCTCAGATCACAACACCGGCCAAATTGTCAGTTTGTCTTTTCCGAGAAGACTATTGAGCTCTTTCCAGTCAAACTAAAGAAAGCAGACAGTAGGCCTGTATTATGCACTTTATATATACAGTATATATATACATATATACCTGCGTCAGCTCCTTGGTTAAAAACATTTCATTTCATTTCATCAGAATATTATTGTTGGGCCTGCAGGCAACGTGATTGTGCACACATTAAGCATCTCTAAATCCAGCTACTAACTAACTTTTGTTAGTGGGGAAAAAAACATTTTTTTACAGGGAGGTGCACCTATCTTGAAAGGATTCCCTATGCAGAAGAGGAAAACAGACTTTGGTGGCTTTTAGTAACATTAGTGAATTTTTTTTATTTCCTCAGAGTTGTTGTCTATGCCGGCAGTAAAACGGTTTTCTGTGTCATTTGCAAAGCATCCAACTAATGGTACGTCTGCTTCTTTCAAGTATTTTTCAACTCCCTTTGTCTTGCATGTCCTCATTTTTACCTTGGGTTTATTCCACATGGCCCTCCAACATACCAGTTGTCAATTCTGTTTTCATTTTTTTCCTATTATTATTTATTTATCTGTAATTCATATTTGTAGTTATTTTACAACAGAATTTGACACCTATTTTTAACCAGGGTTCCCACTGGTCTAAAGATAACAACTTTTAGAGACAGTAGTGTTGGTATATCTTTATATTCACCATTTTAAAAGCTGCAAACTCCACAAACAGCTCAGAGCCAAAAAATGACACAATTATATTTTCATTTAAAACCTTAAAAAAAAGCCAGCTTTAAAAACTGGAAACATAAGAGGCTGCATTCGTGATATAATGGCAAGTACTATAACTATCACTACCATAAGCTATATTACTCGTCACTATTTGGGATTATTGTTAAGCTTACTAAATTTTTATACTTATCCCTGTGCGGACAAAACAGTGTCTTGAAGTGACCTTGCATCTGTCACAGTGGGATTTGGAAAGGAATGTGTGTGGGACTGTCTCCCTCCTGCATCATATTGAACAACTAATGCTGTTGAGTGACCGTGTTTGGTTAAAGAACTATTAGGGTTGACATGCGTAGTTAGAGGCCATAATGTTTATTGTGGATCCCAGTGTTAATTTGTGGACAGGGCAGGTGTCCTAGGGCAGATGGTTGCAAGGTTAATCCAGATCCTCTACTCTACTCAGTTTTGGTCGTACTATCAAAAGTTACTAGGTAGAGTAGTTAGCAAAACCTGTAGTGTAAAGGACTTTGACAAGAAAAAGAGGGTTTGCATGTTTGCAGGTCTCCAGGCATGCCGAAAGTTGTCTCAACTTGTCTTTGTACCAGACATGTCCAAACTGTTCCACAAAGGGCCGGTGTGGCTGCTGGTTTTTGCTCCAACCAACCAAGAGCACATAGCTTGACCAATCAGTTGTCTGATGACTGACAAACCTGACAACTCAGGTGTGCTGCTGCATGTGTGGAACACAAACCTGCAGCCACAGTGGACATTAGTGGAACAGTTTGGACATACCGTATTTGTTTTCACCAATACCAGTGACCATCAACAACGGCTTGGTTAGGTTCAAACAATTAATCAAAAATGGGAACCAAAAGCTTTTGTTTTGTTTTTGTTTTTTTTGCAGAAGAACATAGATCTGATAATCTGTGATGGAATAATTCCTTTGCTTTCTTTCACTTTAATAGTTGAGGCCAAAATGTTGTTCATAATTCCGGCTCAACACAGACATTTTCCACTTTACTGCTTCCCCTCACTGCCATCCACATCTTCAACCAGAATAAACGGAGCAAAGCAAAACAGATACATTTGCTGCCTACTGATAGTTGTGGTCAAGTACGTAGTACCAGTGTCCTGGACATTTGGAATACAAATACAAATATCAGTCATTGTCAAGTCCACCTACAACCAACATAATGATGCAATGTTTATTTGACTGCTGTCAAACAAATATGAGATTTTTCTTTTGAGATGTGCAGAGGACAAAGGTGGTTTATGAAACTAACAGTTAGAGCTGGCCTTTCTGGTGTTTATTCAGTGCTGTCCGGTAATATACCAGTTGCTAGCTGCTGGTTGTAGCCAGTGCCCAGTCTCTCTGCCTGTTTGCTCTTTCAAACCTTTTTTTTTTAAAAAAAAAAACATTTTCAACATTTTCCACAGAGACACAGGTGGGAACCCTGTTTATGACTTCAGTTCATGAAGTGGACAGCATTACCAAAATACTATAGTGTTTTTATTGTTATTATCCAAATGGTTTGATGTATTTTGTGTGTGCATGTTTACGTGAGTCGACGTCAAACGCACCCCCTGTCATATTTGTAAAGAATGTGGTATGAAGTCAGTGTGAAATCGTCGCCACTAACGACATTTATGTTTAACCCTTCTCCTGTGGACTCTCGGCTCAACTCACTAAAGCTCTGGTGATGATGGAGACTAAAATGATATGAGAGTTAAGGAAAAGCTCTGACTGACAAACTGGGGAAGGGTTAGAACATACTCATCCCACCCACTGTTTCTGGTGTCATCAGTATTCACCAATCAAAAGCTTGCTTGTCTATTTTATTTTCACAGCAGAGAGGTTGTTACAGGTATTGGAATATTAAAAGGATTTGGTTGTGCTTCACACAAGGGAAAAGTAATTTTTAAAGACAGTTGTTCTTATTTAATTCTGATTGAAGGCTTGGGAGCAGATGACATTAGTGGGGGAACCGGTATACTGAAAAATATGTTTTCACACTGGAAAGAGTTATTTTGGTTTCTGGTCTTTTTGGTCTCATTTACATTGTTTGGAAACAGGTTTTAAACAGATTTCTGTGAGTTGTTCTCCACGCTGTGACATGGGTGTTGGCCAATGGCAGTAGGTTCCCACTGGGTGGGTTGGTGAAAGTCTGTATTTCATATTTACAGTACTGTTACACTTTAGATCATAGGTGTCAAACTAGGGCCCGGGGGGCAAAACTGGCCCGCAGTGTAATTATATTTGGCCCAACAGGTCATATCAAATATGCCCACCTGTAAAAAAACCCTTATTAGTTATGCATGGTCTTTGTTATAGCAGAGACTTTTTTTTTATTTTGTTGGTCTGTAAAAACATCAAAATCATCTGGAAATACTACTGATATTTTGATTTAATTTTATTGATAATATTAAGCGGCTGTTCCAGATTCGATTTTCACAAAAATCAACATTTAATCAGGGCAGTTGCTTGGGGCTCTGGCCACTAGGGGACCTGGTCAAAAGAATTTTTTGCTGCAGGCACTGATAGGATGGGGGCCCTAGCAATATCTTGATAGGAGCCCCAAGAGTTCCATGAGACCCCATGCATTTGATATCTGGAGAAAGGGAAATATTAACAATTTATTTATTAATAAATATTCAGTCTGGCCCGTGACTTTATGCCAGTTTTTAATTGTGGCCCAGTGTGAAATTGAGTTTGACACCCCTGCTTTAAATAATATGGTGCAGTGTTATTTGCATAAACACATAGACTTATACACACACACACACTCGCCTTATGTCTGTCATTTATCACAGGAACCAAAGATGACATGTCCTCCACAGCAATGGCTCCGTCTCTGTGGAGCGCTGCATCAGGTATAGTGGCACCTGATGACATGAATTTTGTTTGTTAACTTTGATGCAGCTACTTCTTTAAAGTAGAATAACAGTAGATGCAGACACACAGTAACGCATATTATGTCCATTTTTGGATACAGATGTGCTTCATACCAAGGCCATTTTGGTTGTGGGCTGTTGTGCTTCTTATAATTGTTTTTGAAACACTTGCTCCTTTGTGAGTTTTTACAAGTAGAAAAAACAGTTATTTAAACCCTGATAAGTCTTGTAGTTTAACTGGAAAGGCTATTAAATTGCAATGATAGAGAATGTTACCCTCCCCTCACAGAGTGGAGTTTTTTGGGGTCAGTGGGAAGATATAAAGACAATATTACACCTTGTGATAGAAATATGGATACTATATACTATACTATACAAATATATGAAAGGATTTGTTTGCTGGTGTGGTATGGTTATTTTTTTCAAGGGTGATGTAGTAGTTAAAGGTGCAGTTGTTCTAACAGGTTTACCTATTGTCCTATTAACAAACCATGGCCATGTAACGACTACATAAAACACATTCTGACATTACTGACATGTTTCATGTACTTTCATTTGAGTGGTACAGAAAATCAGAGGAGCAATCTGTTTTATGTTAAGTGCCTTGTTGTGAGCTTCGCTTCAGGTGATTTTTGCCATTTCTTTTCCTGGTCTTTGCCTCTTTGGCAGCTTTGACAAGCTGTTGGCTGCATCTTCAGTTTACATCACACAGACACACAAGCCATTCCTTCCTTCCTCTTTGCTGTATTTCTCTCCTCTGCTTTACTTTCTTATTTCCTCACATCTATGTCATACTTTGCACCTTTCCTCCTTTGCTTCTTGCTGGCTTTCCTCTATCTTTTCATGTCCGTTGAATTCTTCCTTCCTCCTCCCTCCTCTTTTTCCACTGCCTTGTCCTTCCTCGCTCTACCTCTTCTTCCTCAGAGCCCTTTGAGGAGCACCATGTGGCCCAGTTGTTAAGGCCTTTCTCCACCGACCCCACCCTAGGGCGCCGCCTCTCTCTGGATGGGGCGCTGGCCCACCACCTCCACCAGTGCTCCTACCACCTTCGGCTCTTCCGAAACTGGCTCATCTCCGGCCAGGACCCTCTAGAGTACCTCTACGGTCAGCCTCTGGCCCTGCCCTGCCCCCCGCCCCCCAGCCTCATGCCATGGCCAATCACTGCACACGGTTTAGTTGGGATTGTGCCTGTTCTGTGTTTGTCTTTCATGCTTTGCCTCCTAGTGTTTCTGCATGCTTGCCTGTGTCTGTGCTAATGCAGATTGCAAGCTGTGGTGATGTGAGCTTTTCGGGGCCAAAACAACATTTAATTTCTCCCTGGATTTAGGATGACAACTGCCAACTGTCCAAATAACTGCCATCTAATCTCTGAGCCCCCGCCCACCATTTTTCTTTTTTCCTTCCTTCGGTGCATTCATTGTAACACCGTTCCAAACCAACTCTAGGTACCATAGCAATGGTCATTCATTCAAACACATTTTGTACATGACATACACACGTTGTTAGAAGTTGTTTTTCTTCTGGTGTAACCCTTTAATTTCCATATGATTTATTTTTTTTAACCGGTCTCTTTTTTTTTTTTTCACCTTAGACTAAGACCCTATTATTGTCCACATCACACGTTAATGCCTTTTAATCAGCGGCTGTCTGTCACTTGAGTTTGTATGCCAGTTGCTCACCTTTCTGACCAGCATGTGACTCCTGCTTGTCAGATGTACATATGGCTCAACTAAACTCTGCAGATGGACTGCACCTGCAGTGGAGGTGTGTTAACACATGGAACAGGCTCTGGTTTGACGCTTTGTGACTGAGAACAGCTGTGGTGACATGCAGCTTGGTTGTTCACTAACAGTGGATGGACTGTTGAAGTGTGTTGGACTGGCCCTGTGGTCTTGACAGCTTCTGACTGGAGTGCACTGCAGCTTGTGTGATGGAAAAAGGCAGATGATGTATGTTCTCGAGGCCTGCTTGCTTTTTGCAAATAAAGGGAGAGACGTCTAAGACACGTGGACTCGTGTCACAATGAGATATTTTCTTGAAACACAGCATGGTTTTTGCTATTTGTCCGAGTGGAAACAAACTGCTAGATGTAGATCACGGTGGGTTTGGGCCAATCTAGAATTTTGAGCAGTGTTTCAGTAGAATATGCTCAAGTGTAGTTGATGGATAACGGTGGAGTAAGGTTTAAGCTGACTGGTTCTGCCTGCTCCTCCTCTGAGTGGCCAGGAAGGCTGAGGGCTAATGTGCCTCTCTGCATCATGTCTCCTCTCTCCCATAGGCTTTGAAGGCTGCTCCATGGTGCCATCTATCTACCCCTTGGAAACACTACACAACTCGCTGTCTCTCAAGCAGGTCAACGAGTTCCTGTCTCGAGTGTGTGAGAGTGCTGGAGACCCACATACCAGGACAAAAAGAGGTCAATCAACTTAGTCTAATTGAACGTTATTTTTAGTTTTTTTTTAATAAATTCATTGTGTCTTAAAGTTACCTTTGGTGCTGTTGTCCCCCACAGCTCTGTCTGCCATGTTTGGACACCACAACCATCCATCAGTGGACCCTTACATGCCTCAGAGAGTTCTTTCGTCTTCCATATCTCTCAGGTCTCGTTCTGACAGACCTCCTTGGTGTGAGTATTGAATGATCGTCTACTACTGAAGTAGAAGTACTTCTACTTTTTAGCCACATCCTGCTGGTGCTCAACAACTTTAGAAGTAGACACGTGTTGGTTTTTCACAGCCATCTATAGTGCGATATAAGATCGATAATTCAGTCCTCGCTGTCACTTCTCCTAAGGCTTTGTTTCCTGACCCTTACAGACAGCAGTGGTCCGTCCAGCACAGTGTCCAGTGCTGGTCCATCTTCTCCGACCACAGCTGACACCTCCCCGCGCTTCAGCTTCAGCGATAAAGTCTCCCTGACCCCACAGAGCAGTGAGGAAACCCACACCAACCAAAACGCTTCCACCCAGATGGCACCTGCTGCTGGATCACAGGTCCTCGACTCCACCTGCTCCGCTGTCTCAAACGCCGCTGAAGCTCCATCACCTCCAGTCAACACGGAGCACATCGACGTTGCGTCTGATCATCTCTATGAACCCTTGTCCGAAGTGCCCATGACGGTCCCTGGTTCCATGGATCCTCCCATCTCAGACCCAGGGTTGAGACCCGCCTGCTCTGCATTAGCTGAGCTCAGTCTGAGCCGCATGGAGGGTTACTGCCTGCCCGGGTCTCTGCCAGTGCTGCTGGAGCTCAGGGAGAGCAGCAGTGAGGCAGGCTCCAGCTCTCAAACACCTCAGTCCCCAGAAGGACACGACGAGTTCTTTGACACCCAGGAATCTATCGATCTGTTGCTGGACAGTCCAGAAACCCCCCTTAAAAGTGAGGAGCCTGAATGCACAGAGCCAGAAGAGCCTGTGCCGTAGGGCAGCAGTGTTTTTGTTTAGTGTCGCTTCAGCTGAGCAAAAGTGCTTAGTGCGCTTTAAAATGTTGCCAAAGAAAAGGTCCACGTGGCTTCATCCCACACTTAGACTTAAAATGTCAAAGCTGTAAAACAATCAAAAATGATGATTAATCAGATCTTTTATTATCAAATACTTTGATACCTCAGACAAATCAATTTAAATCACTGACACACTGTGTGTGACCTCTTTGATCCAGTCCTTTTTTCTTTTCTTTTTTTTTATTTACATAGTTTTTTTTTTTTCAAAGGTCATGTTAAAACATTACAATTCTGTTACTGTTGCTTTGCTGCTGCTTTTACTGCGTTTGGTCACTTTTGCCAGAGAACCTTGAATTTTACCCATTTAAAAAGCACATGGTCATTTTCTTCCAAAACTCCACAGACAGTGTGTGACGAAGCAAAATCTGACACATTGGTTGAAGCTATTGTATTGACCCTGATGCAAGCCTCGTCATATATAATGTGTTAACACGTGATTGTGTTAACTTGCTTTTATGATGCATCACGGACATATTAGTTGATTCATCCTGGGCTCAGTGTAAGTGGTGGCTCCACCGTAAGTAAGAAAAAAAAAAAACTTCATTCATGACTTTTCACCATTTCCAATCAAATGTAAAAGTTGAAGTCATTCCCACATCAGCAGGGTGTTCGCTGCAGAAGTTGTAATGCCTCTTTAATGAATATAATCAGTAGGAAAAGAGAGAGAAATATTTATTTTGAAATTATGGATTTAAAACACGTCAGATTTTGGGAATATGCTACACATACGTGGATATTTAACTACAGCAAAGCTATTGTATATTTTTGTAATATCTACTCATGGGGAAATTTCAAGCTAATTTCATTTTCCACTGAACAAACAGGAGGAACAGTTTACATCATATGTGCTTTTACTGGGGCGAGCAGTTATGTAGCAATCGTGTGTGTTTGTGTGCCTGTGTGTGTGTGTGTGTGTGTGCGCGCGCAAGGGAGAGGGTGAACTGCTGTCCTGGGAGCAAATTCAGGTAGACAGATATAAACTGATGTACACGTCTGTGATTATTTCATGTTACAGTGCAAAGTACTGTAGAGGTACAAGACACAACTGTGAGACAATAAACCTCTGACCTGTTGACAGATTAAAGAACTACCGCCATACTCTGTGTGTGTGTTCTCAGTTTGTTCAGATATTGATTATATTTATTAAGCTTTAATGTCTTGAGTCAAAGCAGTGGAGACTGTGGAAGACAGGGGAATGTCCAAGAAAACACAGCTTTTATTCACAACCCTGTCTACATGGATGTCCTGTGTGCACTGATGCACATTGTCATTCTTGCAACGGAATAAAAAAGAAATTCAAACCCAATGGAGCAAAAACGGTTTTCCAGCCTAAATGAGTGCATGCAGCTCAGACAGCTGGAGCAGACACAGCTGGGAGGAAATGCACTTGGGTTTTTTCCACTGTGCCTCTAACAGTGTGTTGATCCTGCTGTTCTCCTCCCTGATCATGTGACAGTGAAGATGATGTCATTTGCTGCTTCTCAGAATGCTGATTGTCTCCCTGCCTGCAGAGCAGTCTGTGTCTGGAATAGTGTCACACCTTACAAGGAGTTCAATCTATCGCTCTGTCTGTTTATCTGTCTATCCGTCTATCTGTCTCCTTGTGTCTATTAAAACAGGTTGAAGCTGTGTCAGCGTCTTTTTAGCTCCTGGGTTAATTAGTTCATCTCCTTCACTTGTGTGCTGTGATCCTCTCTTAATCAGTTTCACTCCTCTCACCTGCCGCCTTCCTCCCTCTCCTCACTTCTCTCCTCACTCTTCTCTCTGTCTGATTATTATTGTTCTGTCCTGATGGTTCCTCTACTGTAGGTAACGTTTCCTGTTGTTTTCTCGTTGTTTTTCCTCGTTTCCTGTTTGATTTTTATGCTTTCCTCTATCTCATGATGGCTACACACGTTTACTACAGATTTGTAATAAACAACAAAAAGGACCAAATTTTGAACACTTTTTTTATTGTTATTATTATTATTGGTCATCACCACACATATTTTCCATTTTAACAACAAATCCATTTCTATTTTACCTTTATAAGCTTTAAAGGAGAGATCAGGAGTATTGCACTTAAAACATGAGATGAAAACAATAAGGCATAATGAAAGAAATTATATTGTTTTTTTTTGTTTGTTTTTTTTTTAAATAAAATAACGTAAACCACACTGCTTTCTATGTAGCAAAGCAAAGCCTAGTTAAATGTGTTTCTTCAGTACTGGGCAGCTTATTTTTTCATGATTATACATCTCATAATAAAGCAATTTAATGAGTTTTTTTTTTCTTTCCGTCGGCTATTTCAATACAGAATTCAAAGATACACATGCACGTACAAGCAGGGCTCAGTGGAATCTGGCGGCATGATCGCAGAAACTTCTGGATGCTGCAGCAGCAGGTGAGTAAGTGTGATAAACGATGACTAAGCTGATCTTGGGTGAATATGTGCAGAGATAATACGGTGTTTCCTGTGTCTGGCAGTTTGTTTTATAAACAGTTGCTTTAGTCTTTGTTAAAAGAGCTCATCATCGGCCTATCAGGTGACATTTCAATGATGTGAACTCCAGAATAGCTCATTCATTTGGATTTCCATCACGTGAGACAGAGGTGATTTGGTAGCTTGACTGCAAAATCTGTTGCACCTGGTAATAAGTCTGTCTTTAAAGGTCTTCTGCATTTTTTTTTACATTCACATCTCATCATCTCTGCTCTGCCTGCAGCCTTTTATAGGAGCCTTTGTTCGTGCATCTGTTGTACATGCGTCTCTACATAAAGAGGAGAAATAGAAACAGTATACAAGAGGAGGTGTGCACTTTGTTTTTTAGTTGTTGGATAACAGAGTGACCCTGGTGAGATCTGTTGTTGGTCCCATCATCAGTTCAATTGTCCTGGTTTGAATTAAACTTGTTAAAATCTATCAAAACTTTAAAAATGATCAATTTTTTAAATAAAAGCACACTTTCATGTAAAGCTGCAGTATGTAACATTAAATCGTCGATTTATTCCACCTTTTTCTCCAACTGAAGATTTAGCCTAACATCAGGCGGGGGTCTCAAACAGGTGGCCTGTGGGCCATTTGTGGCCAGTGGAACAATATTTTGCGGCCCCCACCTTGATGTAAAAGTTGAATATTTTATTGATTTGATCTCCACATTTTATGGTAAATCCTATAGTTCTCAAAACCCTGATCCACAGTCTCCTTCTGGTTGAGTGTTGTATTACACAGAATCTATGGGAAACAGATTTAAAAAAAAAAAAAATTGTATTGGACACTGTGATGACCTTCAATGTTTCTGAGTTCGAGACCTGCTTGGTCTGACTCAGTTCCATGAAGTGAATTACTGTAAACAATACATTAAGGTTATTCATGATATATCCTAGAGCATCACCCTGGTTCTGGTCATATGAAGACCCAACATAGACAGAACCAGGACGGTACTTTTGCATTTGTCACTGATGCTGACAGTTTACTTTACTGCGATCCATAGATGTTGATTCATTGTCTGTCTGCTTATGTCTGGGCTTCAAATCACATTGGCAGTACGAGACTAGGAGGTACAGGTTGTTACAGGCTGCAGCTTTGAGTTAAAAACTAATTTAAGAAAATAGAAAAAAACTGAAGATTTAGGTAAAAACACTGTTTTTCAATATTTAAGGTAAAAGTGAGAAAAAAAAGAGCACAGGTCAGAACAGGTATTTCTGGAGCTGCGTTGAGCGTTAGCACACACTGGTGTTCTCTTTGTGCTTTTTCCTTCAAGGTGCAGCTCCAACAAATGTCTGAAATACTGGCTGAAATACTGACTAACTGCTGTGAAAGTGCTGTTTTACACGTGTTAGGAACAAAACACAAAACCTCATGTTGGGAGATGTAGGAAAATCTGGAGTGAATTCATTTTTGTTCTTGTGTGAAGGGGTAATTATTAAAAATAATTTTCAATAAAGACACTAAAATCACCCCTGAGAATCACAAAAGATCGTAGTGTGGATTCAACAACACAGTGAAAGCCAATTTCTTACTAACATTTATTGTATTTTTGTATTCTGAGGTTACTCCTACTTTAATTTTATTATTATATTTTTAGGATTTGGAGCCACCTGCAGCCATCTCCAGCAGGTGGCATCCTAGGTGACCAACCTATTTGGCAATGCAAGCAGGCAACTCTTGCCATTCGCTACATCTCCAGATTTTATTATGAGATAATGTGATTTGAGAGGTGATCTTTTTATCTTAGATTATTTTGGAGTTGGGAGGTTTTGTGTTTTGGCCAGTGATATTTTCCAGAACTATCTGAAGCAGAGGAGACCACCTCGACTTCTTCTCTGTCACGCAGCCTTGGACACACATCACACTCTAAAACAGGGATGTTCCAAACTGTTCCACAAAGGCCTGCGGTGGCTGCTGGTTTCTGTTCCACCCAGTTTGACCAATCAGCTGTCTGATGACTGAGATCAGTTGATTAAACCTGTTCACTCAGGTGTTCTGCTGTTTGGTTGGAACAAAGACCTTCAGCCACAGCGCCCCTCCGTGGAACAGTTTGGCCACGCCTGCTCTAGAACATATTCTTGTTCTTCCGGCACAGCAGGACACAAAGGCACATGTGGGTGACGGTCCAACATCTACTGTACTACCAATCAATACGGCCCACATCTCCACGCAACAACGTTCCCTCATCCAGAGCTGTGATTCATTAGATGAAACGACAGATTTTGGAGTTTCTTCCTAGTTGTGTTTTTATTAGTACGGATGAATAGTTAGTCCGGGTGAATAGGTAGATCCGAACATCAGGATGATGAACCCTGATGACTCAACACTGTAATTCTGCCACCGCAGGATAACTGAACATCTACAAAATAACTACAGACAAAAGTCACTGTTAGGAATGAAACTGCCACAGTGTGAGGGCTGGGATTTGTCTTTTTTGTATTTTCAAGAGAATAAGGATTCACTTTCTCACAGCAGAAACATTTAAAACGATCAGCTGTGCTGCAAGAATCTCTGGGAGGGGGTTGAACTTTAGGGATTGAATGGAAGAACATCATTTTGTACTTTGTGGCTAGCTCTAAAGTGCGCCAAATTGTGCTTTGATTTAGGCCGATTTAAGGACGAGTAAAGCGCAAGATTTTTTCTTTTCCTTACAGAACCCCCAGCTCCCTGTTCTTTACTAACACATGAATGAACCTTTTCATCAAGATTTGGACAAAAATGGCCAAACAAAAAAAAAATGAAAATGACATTGTTCCCTTTATATAACTGACTAAAAACAAAAAAAAGCAGCAGAGTTTAAAAAACTGTCTAGTACAAATGGGGACAACAAGCATAGAAATAAATAAATAAAATCTAGAAAAACATAGACAGTTATTCAGGTCTGTCACTGCCCAACGATAAACTCATGAAGCTGAGACAGATTTTTACATCAGGCTATTAAAGAGGGGACAAAGGGAGAAATCCTAAAACTCGATTTTACAGGCGGGGAAGGACTCGTCTTGCATGACAACCGTGCTGCTGGAGGCCAGCACCATGATGTTGAGCTCCTGCTGCCTCTCGTGTGTCTGCTGGTACCACTCACGGGTAACCTCCGTGTCATGGGTGGGAATCAGGGTGACCTGGAAGAAAAAAGGTGATGTTACAGAAGGGGAAAAAAAGTATAGTTTGTCCTTTTAGAGTTGAAAATGGAGATTAACATTGGTTATGGCAGAAGAGATACTTTATTTATTTATATTTTTAATTTTTATAACTCTATTAATCCCAAAGGAGTATCCTTCGGGAAATTATGCCTCTGCATTTAACCCATCACCGTAGTGAGCAGGGAGCATTGTGGGGGGACCATGCTCACGGCACCTCAGCGGTAACTTGGCAGTAGAGGGATTTGACCACCTACTGCCATGTAGGCTTCCTTAACCACTAGGCCACTAAGATTGCAAAGGACAGAAGGTATTTGCTTCACTATAATGCAGCAAACCTGTGAAAAATATGGCGACGTCATTGTGATAATTTTTTGAGAAGTTTTTGAAGTCTTTTTAAGTGATTTTTGTCCTGATTATTGGAAAGGAAACAGAGAAAACTATGACGTTCACCATGACATGTTCAGTAGTGCAGGCGTTTTCAAAGCGTGGGGCGGGCCCCCGTGGGGGGGCGCCGTGCGATGCTGAGGGGGGCGCGTGTGACCCTGGGGAACATGCTTTTTTTTCCGTCGTACTACAATAAAGTGTAATTGCACATCCTTGTAAGTTGAACTATATCTTTTTTTTATTTCTTTATGTTAATAAGGATACGATGTTATGCAGAGGTGTAGCTAGAACTATTTTATAGAAAAATGCTGTTATTTATAGTTGCGGTGGAGAGTGGGTGGTGGAGTGGGGGGCACGCAAATTGTTTTCTTCTTGCTGGGGGGGGGGTAACAGAGAAAGACTGGGAAGCACTGCAGTAGTGCATTTCAAGAAGAATTGTGATTTCCAGTGTGATTAGAAATAAAAGGTAAAAAAGCTAAAGTCAAACTGCTGACTTGATTTTAAAACATCATGACATCATTTAATAACACAGTCCACAATCTGGGATTCAATTAATTATAGAAGATCTAGAAGTAGTCTCCACATTGCACCATACTGTGAGCCTTCCCATGGGTGGAGAGACCACTGAAAGTTGTTTGTTGGGATGGTGCTATGCTCACTTGGCAGCTGGTGGACTCAAACCCTAAGCCCTGCGGATCCAGGTCCACTTCCTTAACCACTACGATTTGATTTAGTATTGCATGCCTTGTGAAGGGTTAGACTAAGTGTTGGAAGTGTGTATCTGGTGGAACGTTACCTGCAGGTTTGATCCCCACTGAGCTTTGCCATCTAACAGTGCATCTAAGACTCTTCGGCTGGGTTCACCTCCTGCTGCGTCGTTCCCGCTCACGACGTAGTAGGCGGAGCGAATTCGTTTGAAAAACTCCTGATCCACATTCTTGGCACTACAGTGGTTGGGAATGTAGGTCAGGTCCACGTAAATAGGAAGCCCAGGAGCAGCAGCAGAGCCTGAGCCTGATTTCTGGGTGCCTATTGGGAAGGATGACAATGAAATTAAATTTTTTATTTTACAAACCTCTACTGAAGTAGTGAAATCAAATTTACCTAAACTGGTCTTAACACCATTGGTGAGGCTTTTGCCAGCGTTGTAGCTTGACTTGGAATGCTCATCGTCCTTGGAACCTTGTCCATCGGAGAGACGGGACGTACGGGGACTCTTGTCTCCATCCTTCTTCTTGAGTGAGACACTACGTGGAGACGGCATCTGTTTGACAGGCATAGGAGATCTCTTGCGTCTAGCAGGAGAGGACGACTTGGTTTTACTTTTCTTCAGAACCTTTGCTTTGGGCTCCTTCCTTGCTGATCCATTATCCAAGGTGTCTGGGTCAACCATGCAAACATCTGGGCGTGGTGAGTGAGGGTAAGGGTCCATCATGGGGGCAGGAGGTGGGTCATAGTTCCCGCTGGAGGAGTGGTGGCCGCTTCCTCCTTTGGCGGATATTTTATCCACAGGCATGTAGTCTGCGTCTTCATCAGAGTCCATGTTGCCTTCACCTGAGACTGAAGGGTATTCCTCCGTGCCGGGTGGTGCTTCAGAGTCCGACTGGGAACCAATGGATTCACTGACAGAGGTGGGCGGAGTGTCCTCAGTGGCCAGGGCCATCATTGTTGACATGCCACCAGCCTGATGCAGAGAGCTACCGTCTTTGCCGTGAGACTGCTCGCTATAAGGTTGTTTACAGGTCCGTCCCTTCATTGCCAGATTGTAGTCCATGCCTTCTTGTGACTGGTCACTTCTTTGCCCTTCATCCTCGTCATCGTCATCACTGCAAAACTGCCGCATGCTAGGGTTGATGAAAGAAGGTGAGAGGTCTTCTTTACGCTGCCAGTGCTCAGAAGAAGAGTATCCAGGAGAGTTGCGACTGGTGTAGGCAGAGGAGACCCCCGAGGCCGCGTTACCAGTGAAGTCCTGATCGCTATCGTCATCTTCATCATCGTCCTCATCATCTTGTCCTCCACGGCTGCACTCTTCAGCATAGAAAGCAGAGTGGAACGGTTGGTCAGTCGAGGTGAGCGAGAGGGGACGAGGTGGATGCTCTGGCTCCATCTCACACTCCTCCTCGAACTCCTCATCATGACGATAATGTGGAGGAGAATCTCCTGGTACCATGGCCATTTGAGGCTTAGGCATCTCCCACTCGTAGGAGCTCCTGTATCCCGCTCCTTCAAAAGATTCAACCTTGGTCTGTCCTAGAGCTGCACCACTACCTGCAGGTGATACAGCTTTGGGTGGAGCTGTGGAGGCTGTAGTGACCTCTTTTAGGACATTTGTGTCTGGCTTGACGGCCTGTTGATGTGACGGAAGATAAGAACCAAATATATCAGAAGGCAAACCTCCTGCCTTGGCAGCAGTAGCCGGAGCAGCGGGCTTATCAGAAAATGTGAGGTTTCCTGCCAAGCCACTAGAGGGACACCTTAGCGTCATCTCTCGCATATAATCTTCCTCATCCTCTTCCTCACTGCTATCTGTCTCTTCAAAATAATGCTTGCCTTCCTTGTCTGGACGTGGGGAGGATGTCACGCCATAAAGAGCAGCACTGGCTGCCTCTTGGTCTTTGTTGAACTCTGGCTTGGAGAACGGCGCAACTGATGCTCCAGGCGCAGAAGCAACGTCATGTTTCAATCCTTCACTCCACTCAGGCTTGTAGAAACAGTCCGACTGAGGGATTTTTTCCAGAACACCACCTAATGAGGCTGAGAACTCCTTTTTATCCTCAGCAAAGCCGGTGGATGAAAGTGGTGGTAAAGACTTGGCATCCGCGAATGGGCTTAGAGGTGAGAAACGTGCCAAACCAGTGGTGGACTCTGCCGTGGTTGTGGCCGTGATCTGTTTCTCAGACACTTCTAGATAGTCGTCTTTGGTACCAGCAGAGCTGGGAAAGGTGGAGTCCATAACCGGGGAGTGTTCCTCTCTAAAAGACGAGTACTCAAACAGAGGTTCAGCAGAGGCCGGTGTTTCCAGTTCCTCTCCAAACTGACGGCTGGTAGACAGTGAGCCGGAGGTGGAGGATGAGTAGCTGTAGGCCGAGGATGAGGAGTATCCGGGGGCAGCTGTAGTGGCATACTGAAAGTTTGCATCGAACGAAGACCTACTCAAAGGATCTGGGGTTTTCTGTTTCTTATACTCAGCGTCAGCTGCGTCGTACTGGTAATAAGTGTCCTCTGAAGACAGAGTCAAATCTCCTTTAGCTTTGTCTGTGCTCTGAGTTGAACCAAAGGCGTCTTTCTCCTCGTGTTTATATGAATATTCGAATACTGAGGCGTAGCCGGGACCTGTGGCTTCTGCAGCAGTTGGTTTTCCACTGGATGACTCATCATTCATTTTGTTTCCAGCTTCTGTGAGTGGTTTGTAGCTGCTTTGAGTTTCTTCTGGCTTCCCTTGACTGTTGTAGCCATAACCTGCCATGGAAACCAGAAACTCTGGCCTGTTTAAACTACGCATTTCACTGACTGGACTTATCTGGTATTTCTCAGACTTCTCTTCGAGACCCTTCTCCATATTATAATTATCAACATATTGATCCTCTTCTTCTTCCTCCTCCTCCTCATCCTCTTCATCCTCAACTTCATCATCATCATAATCCTCCTCATCCTTTGCCGTTAGCTTTCGCATATCCACTTCCAGACACGCTCCCTTGTCATTGAAGCTTGTGGTTTCTCTCTTGGCTGCCTCAGTAGAGAGAGTCTGAGGCTGAGCTGCAGCCGTGGCTTCTTGAAAAGAACCGGAGACTTTATCTGATGACAAAGCTGTAGACATGACCTGGGGTTTATCTGCTGCTGAGGGAAACCTGCTTCCTGTGTAATCCAATGTCACATTTTCTTTCTTGTCCTCAAATGGAGCTCCAGCTGGAGGGCTCTTGGAGTCCAGCCATGATGTTGTGGAGAAATCTGAAGGTGTTTTCGCTTCTACCTTTTCTGGTACATTTTCCACTGACTTGACTGAGGACGGTTGTTCGTCTTTCTGTAAAACCACTCCGGCCTTTGGAATGTCCTTCTCCACCTTCTCAAAGGACTCCTGGTGGCCTGTATCAGAGTCTGCTGAGCTGGTTTTGCTGTCATAAATGTCACCGTAAGAGAATGTCTTTCCGTGGACATAGGGCGTGTCTTGTCTTGTATACAGGGCTTTTTCTTTGCTCTCCTTCTCGGGGCAATCGTAAAGACTGAAGTGAACGTTCTTCTCCGGCTCTTTAAAGGTAATATCAACATTCTCTGTGCGATCACTTTGAAACTCAGCGCTGCCTTTATCTACTGATGAGACTTTAGACACTGCAGTACCTCCAAAATCACTATCTTCTTCATCTTCGTCTTCATCCTCGTCTGAGTACACTGCAGGAGATTCAATTTTCACTGGAGGACTCTGGAGAGCAACCTCTTCTTTGACCAAACTCTTGACTTCTGGTTCTGCGGGCGATTTAGCCTCTGAACTGAAGTCATAATCCAGGAAGCAGCCCTCTTTGGCCTCCATAAGTTTGGCTTTAACAGTAGGCTTTAATTCTGGTTTGGCAGAAAAGTCTTCATCTTCTTCTTCTTCTTCTTCTTCTTCAGATTCTTCGGATACCTCAAATGTGGTCTTGTCGCCGGGTAGACCGATGAAGGAGGTGGCGTCTGAAATGGTCACAGATTTTTCTGTTTTCAGGAGCATCGCAGTTGCATCACCAATCTTCTCTTCTATTTTAAAGACTTTCTCCTCTGTAGGGGAGTAGCTGCTGCTCGTAGGCACAGACTGCGTGGGTGAGGCCAGTTTCATTGTGCTGTCGTCTGGACTTAAACATCTATCCTCACTGTCATGCCTGGAGTGGAACTCCAACCCGGGTGAAAATGGTGGAGGAGGTGAAGGAGTCGTTATCTCAGCAGCAGCTTTGAACACCTCTGTGTTCAAAAGACTCTGGTCTTCTTGAACATCCTGTGTTGAAGATAACAAAGGTGAAGGAGATGAAACCTTTTGCTGCAGGATTTTAGAAGCTGCCCGTTCGTAGCCTTCTTGGAGTTTGCCCAAAGGCACGTCAACATTTGGAGTCTGGTCCTCATCTTCATCTTCATCATCATCTTCTACGCCATGGAGTGATTCAATCTTTGCGTCACTTTCCATCTCGGGAATCTGCGGTTGATACTCATCAGAAGATGGGCTCTTGAAGCACTTGTCGTCCTCCAGGGAGGATGTTGGTGAAATGGTTCCTGCTGAGTGGAGATATTCCTTTCCTTGCACGGCATCTGCACGTGATGGGGTGCTGTTTATGGTGTCCAGCAAAAGAGAGTTCCTCCCGACGTCTTCTGTCTGAGGAGCTGTGACTGAGGCGACTGACTGGTCCTCGGCTACGGACGTGGCAAAAGACGAGAGTTTGTCATAATCTGTGATGGATGTTGCTGAGGAGATGTGCTCTTCCTCTGCAAGAGGTGCAGCGATGACGGCAGGGAAAGGCGCGAGCTCACCCTCGGCACGTCCCATGAATATCTTATGTTTGACATCTGCAACATCAGACACTGTGGAGCTCTTCATCTCTTTGATACCATGCATGGAGTCAAATGTACCAGGCATGTCAGGGACGGATATGTCATAGGAGGCGACGTCGTAGCGCAGCTGCGGGATCCTGTCCTCTGATTCTTCGTGGATCTCTTCATCAGAGAGCGTCTGCTCTGTCTCAGAGTAGCCGGGAATCGTCTCATCTTGGATGTAAGAGAACTGCTCCGAGACAGACGCTGCTTGTACAATAACTGCTGGAGTTGGTGAAACCTTAGTTTCAGCTTGCTTGCTTTCCCACTCTTTCCCACTTTTCTCCTTCTTCGTCTCCTCGGGTTTATATTTCAGCATCTCATCATCTTCAGTTCCTTCAAGTTCTGCTTTCTCAATGACGTCGTCCTCCTCTTCTGAGCTGTAACTTTTCCTAGATCTATCAAAGTCCTCCTTATCGGTGAACTGTTGTTGTTTCTCCATTTTGTCATCTTCTACCTTCTTGCCAAAGATGTTGCTTGTGTCTTCTGGAATGGCTACCACAGGTGTAGCTCCATCATAGTTGTCTTCTTCCTGATTGACAGGGGATTTCAGTTCAGAGTGTGACTGAATGGGTGGGGTTGAGTCTTTCTGGTCTTGGGAAACAAAGGAATTGATTGGGTCTGTGTACAGTGAATGTACAGGTGTAACATCATTCTTCACAGGCTCAGTTTTAGGCTTGGACAACTCCTCTTGTTTGAGAGCCTCAAAATCCTCAGTGAGATCTTCAGGTGAAGACACAATGGACCGGTCAGCCAGGGCGGCTGCTGCCACCTCTGCTGACACATTATTGGTCAGTGGATGCTTCTCATTTGCTTCCTGCTTCGTGGCTTTGTTTTTGTCAGTTTTGGGTTTAGCTTGAGTCTTGGCCTTGTGCAGAGTTTTTCTAACTTCTGGCGTGAGAGGCTTCAGGTCCGGCTTGGTAATTTTTCTCAACTCTGGTTTACTTGGATCTTTCTTTTTGTCCTCTTTGGCTTTGGTGACTTTTTTCTCCTCTTTCCTCTTATTGTCATCTTTCTTTATGTCTTGTTTTTCTTTCTTAACTTCCTTTTTTTCTTTGTCTTTCTTTTCATCCATCTTGGATGTCTTTTCCTTCTTGACGGTTTTTTCCTTGATTATTTTCTTTTTCTCTGTTGCCGGAGCCACCTGGATATTTTTCTGTTGCTTAGTAGCTTTTAGACTTTCACTTTTCATTTTTTTCTCCTCTTTCTTTTCTACTGCACTTTCTTTGGCATTTTCACTTTTAGGCTCTTCTTCTTGTCCACTCGTATCTTTCTTTGACGTTTTAGATTGTGGTTTAGGCGATTTAAGACTCTCCTTACTGTCCGTTCTTGATCTCATTTTCGTTTGTTTGACGACCGGAATTGGAGAGCCGGAAGAAATGTCCTTTTGGGTGGCCACCGGGTAACGCAAAAAGTCAAGATGTTTTAGTTTCTCAAGACCCTCAAAAATTTTATTTTGAGGTGCATTTCCTGGAAACAACACCCTGACTATCTTTTCTGTGGGTCGATGGGGAATCCAGACAATGAGAGCAGTCACTGAAGTCAAGTACGGGACAGATATTTCCCCCTCTTTTCCATTGGACATCATAATTCCTGTCTTTGCTTTGCTATTTCCAGCCCATTTCTGCATCAGAAACTGCATCTCCTTACTGTCTTTAACAGGATTTAGGACATACATGTCCAATTTACCAACACCTAGTTTGTGGAACAGCGTGATGGGTTCAATGGTGTTGCTGACGACCCTGTGCAGAGGCTCTGGTGTGATTCCAAGCTTGTTGAGATACTGCAATGTAAGACAGGCTTCCTCGATGCTTCGCTTGGCTTTGGGTGTGGACTCGAGTGTCTGAAGTTTCTCTGGTACATTAAAAAACACAATCCCAAGCTCAGGAGATATCAGGTTTTTCACCCAGTCCCCACTGTGGCTGGAGCCAAACCCTTTGGTACGTTCCTCCTCCTGCTCAGCAATCTTCCTCTGGAACAGTCCGTTGATGCCAGGGAGGTTATCAGCCCCAATGTGGGTGAGCAGAACGGAGTCTATCCTGTCTAAGTGACGAACCAGCTTCCAGAAGCATGACTTACGTTCAGAACCTCCATCAACCAGGACGTTGAACCCATTCACAGAGAACAACGCAGAGTCACCCCTGCCTCCAGGAAAAATGTAGCAGCATGGTTTAGACAACTTCAGAAAGCCTCCAGAGGTTGGAGGCTCCAGGAGTTCAAAAGGTGACGGCACATCCACCGTCTCTGAGACGTAGTCAGTGAACTCTGACACTCCATCCATATCTGGGAGCTTGTGTTCCGGGTTCAAGTGGAATTCTATTAGGTTCTGAAGCTGCTTGTTCTCCTCACTTTGGCACAAAGAGCCCCAGCCACCGTCTCCCTGACAGGAAATAGTAAGTTCGGATGGTTGTTCTGAGTAGTTCCTGGATAGGACAGCAATCACCTGAGTGAAGGAGGAGTAAAGGACAAACTGAGACAAAACATCTAGACGTATCATCAAAGTGTTGCTGAGAAACATGTGTTTATCTTACTTCAGGGTTGGTGATTAAGTCAGACAGGCGTTGCCAGGTAAAGGCACCACCTTGTAGTAGGATATCTCCTCCCTGCTCAGAGCTCTGGCCGCTCAGTAGTAACAGCTTTTTCCCAGCAAAGTTGGTAATCAGAGAGTGAACCTAAATGAAACAGATGGAAACAGTCATTCCTTAATCCATCTTCATCTGCTTGTCTGTCGCCGGGGCAGCTGGCACCACCCTTAACAATGCACCATATTGTGAGTCTTCCTGTGGGTGTTGAGCCCACAGCAAGTTATGTGGGTCTGGATGGTGCTATGTTCAGAGCACCTCAGGGCCAACCTGGCAGCTTGTGGATTCAAACCTTAAGCCCTACAGACCCAAGTCTGCTTTCTTAACCGCTCAGCCACCACTGCCAACTAGAAATACTGTGTTACATAAAATAACTGAGTTGAGACATTTACATTTATAAGTCTGAAGAACATTGCTGAGTATTGAAGGAATTAAGTCAGGTCAATAACCAAAGCATATATTGTCCTTCTATCAAATTAAAACATTTAAAATCATGTATCAGTTTAATTGTGATAAAGGTTATGTTCCTTAGCAGGTATTTCTCCAAAAAAATTCTACTTTGTAACTAAAATTGCACAAATAAATTGATAACCAAGCATATAAAACACTGATCTCCCACTATTATTTTGTTGCCGTGGGTTTGACTCACCTCTGAAGCTGTGGTTTCCTCTGATGGGTTCACCAACACCACTGTTTCTAGGACATCACTCTGATAATGGAGAACTCGCTGACCTACAGAAAAAAAGAAACATTATTAGCACAGTTTGTGTATGGTATGACTTGTAAAAATAAAATATCATCTTTCTGACATATTTATTAATTATGAAACCCTTTATAGGTAGTAAAACAGAATAATAGCCACAAAAGGTTACTATTGCTTCTTTGCGTGCTTATTTTGCATTTTTAGTTGCCATAAAGTATGGTAATGTGCATCGTAAATAAATCCTTCACACAGATTTACTCTTAATAGAAAGCACTTAAAATATCTTATTATAGAATATTCCCAGAGGCATAAAATCAGTGTTCCCCACACTTTTTTTTGTGCCAGTAACTGGTTAAGAGTCTGTCATTTTCAAGGACTGGTTGTTAAGTTGTGGCTGACAAATACCCCTTAATAAATTTACATTTCCGGTGAAATATTTTCCTACCTATGAAATCTTCCTACCTGAATTAACTGTGCATGGGCACAAGGCACAAGTGCACCCAGCCTATAACTTTCTGCTTCCACACTGGTATAAAAAGTTATTTTCTTGTATCAATGACTCTGCTTCATTTTGAGTTTATTGTTGTTGTCTTCATTGAGAAAATATTTCCTAATAAAATATAGTTGTATTATTGATGATGGAATCCTAGCCATTCTATTGGTCAGTTATTTTGTTGATATGGGTATGGATCAAGTGGAAGTAATAGACAGATGGGGGAAAACATTATTTCTCTGCGGCCCGGTCCCAATTCACCCACGGACTGGTACCCGTCCCCGGCCCAGTGGTTGGGGACCACTGGTCTAGATTATTCCAAAAAACATACATGATCATTATTATTTTTAGTTTCTGGATTATTCTGAACCTTGTAGACTTAATAACTATGCAAAGTCTACCACTTTAATGATGCAGATTAGCCCACTGATCACTGCATCCATATTCTCTGCATATCTCAGTATATATTATTCTGAAATATATGTATTTACAGTCACAGCAACAGCAGAATAAAATCTCCCAGCCTGTCAGCGATAGGCCTCATTGGCTGTTGCTATGGCAATTGGTTTCTGACTGTTTTTCCCGGTCGCGGGCGGGAGGGAGACGCATTGCAGCATTTCTGTGGGAGGGAGGGGAGGATTGTACTGCATGACACAACGCTGGCAGCATCACATGGTACAGGTGGTGAAGACAAGTGCTAAAATAATACCAGCATCAGCAGCAGCATTATAAGTATGCAGCTGTTTCTTCACAGGACCTATATTTAGCGACTGTCTCTGCCTTTATCACAAAGTACGTAAATGTGAAGGAGCCATTTGATCCTCTCTTCATTGGGAGAAGGAAATGAAAATGCAGTGAATGGAAGGGAATAATGATAATCTGGATGATTTAGTGTCCCACAATAAAGCTTCCATTTTACATATTATATGCAGCAGGGAGAAAATCGGCAGATTGTTCATCCTGTTGAACACCACAAATGAATCATCAGAATTCATTGATTTTTAGCCTGATTTATAACAGTATAACAATAATAATAATAAAGATAATAATGCTGTAATAAAAGACTGTGTAACAGACATGGTAAAATGGTGAACAGCAAACTAGGGTGATGAGTTTTGGACACTTTTTCAACCCATGTTTTGAGAAAATGTATTAAATTAAACACAGATCCACCAAAAGACGCAAGGCAGACATAATAAGACACGATGACTTTGTGATTGACAGCTCAGCCAACCAGTAGTTTACACTGTTTGCCAACTTTCTGCCAGAACAGCACGAATGAACCCACTGACCAGTGATACGGCAGTTGTGGATTTGTGTTTATTGGTTTAAGTAGAGCATGACCCACATACTCCCCTCTCTATTTCGTCTATAGTTTACTCTACAGGCTGCAATTCTTCTGTGGAAGAAATACAGGTGTTTAAAATAAGACGAGCAGATGTTGCCTGAGACAGTTCAGCATTTCAACAGCTTAACAAAAGACTGAAATAGATCCAAACTACACCGTGCACATAGTGATAATGACATATTGCTGGACATGTTGGCTCATCCGGCCATCAGTTCCTGTATGCCCTGCATATGGATCTATATGTTTCCACAGGTATAGGAAATGTTATAATATTCTGCCTAAAATCCATATTAAATCCTTAGAAATGAAATACATATATATATATATATATATACCCCACTCTCCGCCACCACTATAAATAACAGCATTTGTCTATAAAAAGTTCTAGCTACACCTCTGCATAACATCGTATCCTTGTTAACATAAAGAAAACAAAAAAAATAGATATAGTTCAACTTACAAGGATGTACAATTACATTTTATTGTGGTACAGCGGAAAAAAGCATGTTCCCCAGGGTCACACGTGTCCGCCTCAGCATCGCACTGCGCCCCCCCAGGGGCGACGCCCCACACGTTGAGAAACACTGGAATATATGAGCATTGTTGTGTTCATTTGCTCTGGTCTCTGGTCTATACAATGTCTTTTAAGAGAGAGGAAGACACTAAAAAGCAATAGCAGATGCATCATCAAATATAATCTGGGAAAAAGACTTACTGTACTTCCCTGGATAAATCAATTCTGCTGTAATGTCTGCACACCAAGACCAGGAAAGTGGTTCACTTAGGAAGATAAGTCAAGCTTGGCTTCAATGTGAATACTTAATGACAATCCTCTCATAAAGCACACAGAGACTTTGGCACATTTCTGCTACGGACTGGGTTTTTCACTGTGTACGTAGCGCAGTAAAACATGGTTATTGGCAGCCATTTTTGTCCACGGAGACATTTCCTCCAGAACGTAGCCAATAGCTTAGCTGCGCTCAGTTTCTAGTTGACAGCGGTTTTTGTTGACCGGATTAATTTGGAATTAGGTCACGATAACTGCTGCTGTACCTCGATAACAAGAGCCTTATGTCTGTCTTGGTTTGGTCGAGGGGGTTGTTAGTCAAGATTAATGTGCCTATAGTGGAACCAGCTCTGGTTAACGGTGTTTAGTTGGAGTTATTTCTTCACACAATGCATCTGATTGCATTTGGTGGAGTTTGTGATTATTTTGATATTGTTTATTATGTTAAGACTATGTGTAACCATTTAAGGAAAAGGAAATCAAACTCCTTGTCATTGTGACATTGTGATCCACACCACTGCACACAACGAAATGTGACCTCTGTATTTAACCCATCACCAAAGTGAACAGTGGGCAGCTTTTAATGTCAGGGCAGCAGTGAATGGGGGCGGTGCCATGCTCAGAGCGCCACAGTGGTAACTTGGCAGTTGGTGGATTCAAACCTGCAACCCTCTGGACCCAGGTCCAGTTCCTTAACCAAGAAGACGTAACTGCAACTAACAAGACAGTGAAATGAACTGTGTCTCTGAGCAGATTGCTATTTGGAGGAAGGCGCTGCAGAGGTTATGGTGTAAACGAAGTGTAATCATGAGGTGATTTGTACCTGCTGTTCTCACCATCAGATGTGTTAAATCAAAAGCTGTGAAACAATCCAGCAAAACACCTCGTTATGACAACCTGAGCCACATCAGTGCTCATGTAGAACTTGTGTCTGACTGTCTTTAATTATGGATGTAATACTGGTCTGCACACATGCATAGCACTATCCCGAACTTTCAGTGGGCTCACCACCCACAGGGAGGCTCACAGTATGATGCAGTGTGATTTGGGTGACAGTCAGGGAGACTGCCTCTGAAACAGTTAGAGAATAAAGATGAATGAATTAGTAAAAGCCCAATATAATTGACTGGATTCTAGCATATTGGTAAGATTAAAAATTGATTTGTTTTTTGAAAATCTAATAACACAATACCTGGGTTTTGTTAAATTTGAAGAAATCACATTGGTTTCTGAGACCTTTACCTCAGTTTTGGGGCAAACGTCAATATAAATGTATAGATATTGATCTATATATCGGTATCGGATAATTAAGTATTTGGACAATATCGGAAAAAAAATTGTATATTGGCAAAGGTTTAAATTGGACAACTCTATTGTCACTATCCAGTAAAACTAGTCAGTAGCAAATGATGTGAAACAAAAAAGTAAAATCTTCAAAATTGCAACTACAGTCTTCATCAAGATTGACGTTGGGTCTCAACTGAGATCCTGGACTGGTTCTATGTGGTCCACATCTTTGACTACCTGCACAATTAGACTGAAGTCACATGTTTGTAGTATGTTTTTTAGTGTTGACTTCAGGGACCTTTAGTGTACCATCTGTAGAGCAACTTTAAATTCATCAGAGATTAAAAGGATGAGACTGAAAATCATATATACATTTTTTACAGAACTGTCGTACTATTTTCCCTTATGTGCTTCCACATTACCACATTTTGGGGAAAAAAGTAAGGACACACCCCAAATGAAAAAAAGATTATTTATATTTATGTATTTAAAAGTGTCACACCTATAAAAAACAGCAATAATATATAAATAAATATCACAAGAAAATCTGAGAAATAAGACTTAGAGTTACTTAACTTATACTTTATACTACTATGAAGTATAAAAAGCGTCTCCATCTCAAGATGGAGGTGATACCAACAGTTGCCTCTGTATTTGTTTTCAAATGGTGCTGCTGAATTAAGTTACATCTGATGTCATGGGAAGACCTAATCACAGCAGTGGAGAAGCTGAAACACCAGCCAGTCTGGAGCCACACCTCTCAGTCTATCCATGATACGCCCTCAGAGATGCTGCTGAGCTCAGCACTCTGACCCAACCACCCTGAGGCATTATGGGATTCTACAGAACACAAGTGGTTTGTGTATGTGTGTGTATGGGTTTGAAGGGATGCTGTTCGTTTACTGGAGACTGGGAACTAAATCTGACCATGGTCAGATGTTTGTCATCAGAGCTAAACATTGAGGAAAATGATAAAGATGTTCAGGGATGTTAGAAGGGCTTTAACGTCCTTATGTGTAAAGATATTTTCATTGCAAATTAAATTATGTAGTAATGGGATCCACCAGAATTGGTAGTACCAACAAGAATGTTTCCTTTATACAATGAAATGAATGAGTTTTGGAACAAAATGTGAGCCCACTCTGCTGTTGTTTCAGTTCGTTATAGTGCCAGGTTCTACTAAATGAACATTTGAGGACAAATCTAATGAGAACAAAAATGTAGTTCATGGTTAAATTTGGGAGCTGAATTTAACCATTTTAATTGGTTTCTTGATAGGAACCAGAATCACTTCAGTTTTTGCATCATTAACTATGGCATTCTACCACTATAAACATTACTTTTAGGTTTTCCATGTTTCCATGGTACCAGGCATTAAAATGAACACAAATTTGCAGAAAACAAGGAAGGTCTAATTACTTATTTTCCATGACTGTATGATAACAGAGAAGTTAAACATCAGCCTCTGTGTCACAGCTAAAATGCACTGCTAGAAACTGGAAACTTTCACAACATTAGTCCATATCAGGCAGGGACAATCTGTTTGGGACTCTAAGTTTGACACATGGGTCTGATCAGGGGCAAAAAGATGAAGACGTTCATGCAATGATAGATATATGGAATTGAAAAGTCCCATAAAGACTTAAATGCTAACACGCTTAAAGTTTTTTAGGCTCTTTTTGCACCATCTATTGGGAAAAGCAGAAATATAATGATAGTATAACTTAATTACATAATTTAAACAGCCTTAGCGGCTGGGTTTCATAGTCAAACGGGAACGCATCTGGCCCCCGGGCCGTAGTTTGTCCATGCCTGCCATCCATGGAGCCAGAATAGAATGCTTCAGAGCAGAATAAATTGTCAATTAATTTCAATGACTTCAAGAAATAGTTCAATTTCTTCTTATGAACCCCAAATCATCCTCTATTCTCATTTCTTTGTCAACGTCTTTATCTCATGTTTTCAGCAATTTAGGGACATTCTGGTTGAGTATGTTGGACAAGATTATTTAGTTATCATTCAAAGGGTTTTCGGAATACATATGACTTCCCACTTGTGCTGGATTACAGCAGGAACACAGCTTCACAGTCAGTAGAACTCGGATGTTACTTCCAGGTCCAACAGTATGTTGCATATATCCGACATAAAGAAATCAGGTCACCTGAATTTACTCAGCTGAATGTGGAGCATGTAATTCATAGCGTTAACATGAGTCAGCTAACTGTTAAAATGGATGTGGCTCAAATGGTGGGGCGGGGCCTCAAAGATCAGGAGTCAAATCTGCATAATTTAAAGACAATGTAATGTCTTAATGTAAATAAACAAAACCAGGGAGTTGTTATTGATAATATTCCACTGGTACAGTCTGTAAATGTTACATGTAACAGTGACTTGTTTAAGCTTATTTAAATGAGTTAGTGTCCAACTCATTTTCACTGGGGGGAGGGGGGCACATCAACAATACAAGCTTTTTGAAGGGCCATTATAGATGCAACTACTCCATAACATATTAATACGTTACTGCACTTTATTATTGTTTATTTACGTAACTAATATTGTTCATTGCTGTGTAAAAAAAACTTTTTTTTCATTTATCAGGTTAAAAAAAACTGCTGCATAGACATTATTAAATGCTTGGTAAAGTCCTGAGGGGCCATAGAAGTTGACCCGGCGGCCCACATTTGGCCCCCGGGCCTTCAGTTTGACACATGTGATTTAGATGATCATTTTAACAGCCTTAGACAGATATTTGACACATATTATAAAACACCAAATTATTGATAAATATTTATTTATCATAGTTATTAAAGCATAGCTTTTTATATATATATAATTTTGACGTAACATCTAATTTAAAGGTAGTCCTACTCCACATGCACACTGCTGGAGAAAGCCTGTCCAAAACTGAACATCCTCAGACCTGTACACGTTGAAGAGGTTCCTTATGTAATATGTATGTGCAAGTACATAAGGATAAATCTTTGTCTAAAGTCCAATTGATCAGAATAATATATCTTGGGTCCCAGCATGTCAACTACTGCCCTCAGATCGAGTTGACTTGCAAAAATATGAATATACAATCACTGAAGCAACGAGATATTATTTCAGTAAACACTGTATTTATTAAATGATATAAGAACTAACATTATTTACGGTTATATGTAGTGGAAATGTATAATTTTGGATGGTTGGCACTATGACTTTAGGGCCAACACCGGGTAAATACTCATATATCGGTTTATAGTCGTACGGGTACAGCGTGTTCCGGTTCTACAGTTGAATGACAACAACATGCACCGACATTAGCGATGATCTTACTCACGTTAGTCCAGTGAACAGTGGCCCGTAAACGGACTTCTCTCACACGGGATTAACAACGACAACGAACATATCCACGGTGCCGATCCAGTTCAGCCCGGTTCTAACCCAGATTTGAACGCAACTGCGAAATTATCATCCTTAACATCTTCATGGGATCTTCGTCAGTGAAGCTGTAACCAAGAATAACCACCAGGGCGTCCTTCAGGAGGAAGGATGGAGCGGAGAGAATGATGCTGCTGCTGCTGCTGGAGATGAGGAAGAGGAGGAGGAGGAGGATGGCGGGGAGGATGAAGCAGGCTATCAGTTTCACCCAGAACACCAGTTTCTCCACCTTCCGCTGACTTCTACTGCGCCCTTTTCGCGGTTCGTGCTACGTTCAGGAACCCATCGTAAACCCGGTGGTTCTGACCTAGCGATCAAAATAACTCTGTTCTCAGTTTCCATTGAGTTCTTCTAAAAGGCAGACTTTTAGCCATAGCAGCAGGGCTTCTGCTACCAAACTGTTATGGAAGAAGAATAGAAAAGAGATTGTTTTGGTAACTCCAACTTAACGTGGATAATATGATCAAATAATAAATTTTTAGGGCCTTCACTTTGACACAGTGGCTATGTTGCTGCCATTGGTGTAAAAACTCTAGTTCTGGGCAGTGGGTTCTCCACTTGGAGAAAGTTACAGTGTGATTTGGGTGGCAGTTGTGGAGACTATAGCTATAGTGGAGACTATAGCCATATAACACAAACTTCTTTAAGTCAGAATCTGACTTGGACTCTCATATTTTCTTAAAATGAATCGTACATCTCCTTAAACTTAAAAATGTCCCTTAAACATTAGGAAAAACTATTTTTCAAGAAATTTGAGTATTTGTTTGAATGGGTGACAGTGGTGGTAAAGTGTTTAAGGAAGCAACATGGGTCTGCAAGGGTCAAGGATCGAGTCCACCAGCTGAGACTAAGGTGCCCTGAACACAGCACTATCCCAACCCACATAACCCTGACCGTTTACATTCAGTGTGATTTGGGTGACAGTCATGGAGAATGAGTTATTGTTTGGCTCCCTGTTCAGAACAGATGGGAGATTAAGGCTGGTTGTTTAGATGTCATATACGAGTTAAGATTATATTCAGGGAGGATTCAAAATAAAAAGTGGAGATGATGCTGGATGCCTGGGAAGAAGAGAAAGAAAGGCCGGAAAAGATTTATGGACGTAATGAGAGAGGTTATGGATACATCTTAAGTAACAGTAATGGAAGGAAACAATGGAATAAGATGGAGGCAGACAATCGGGTGCAGCAACCACTAAGAGCTGAAACTTAAGATAGAAATAGATGACACGCCCATAGTGACACGTTTTAAATGTTTAAAAAAATCTGAAAGGTTTATAGCTTGATTATTTCTCCCCACTGGACATGCAACTTCTAAATGTCAATTACTCTCACTTGGTGGACAAAACCAAGTTAGCCCAAAACCAAGAGGTTTAAAATACGTCTACATAGACTCTGAGCCTGGCATGGGAAAACTAAGGCTCACGGGCCTGATGCTGCTCATTTCGCTTCTTTGTCCGGTCCACTAAACTCTACCTATTTATATACATTCATTCATTTTCATCAATTTACCCATTACCAGGTCACAGTGGCAGCAGTCTCCACGACTACCACCCAAATCACACCACACTGTTATCTCTCTTTTGCTATGTGGGTTGGCACGGTGCTATGATCAGAGCACCTTGGTGGCAAGCTGGCAGTTGGTGGATTAGAACTCGAGCCCTTCCAACCAAAGACTGCTTCTTTAACTCCCAGACCTCCCAAATTATATTCCATTCATATCTTCTTATAGTTACTAGGTTACAGTGGTAGCAGTCTCCACAACTGCCACCCAAATCACATTGCACCATACCATACCATACCTCCACTGGAAGCTTCACAGCCCTAACCGGTATTGGAACGTTCCCACAAGGTCAACCATGGAGTTTCACACACAAAGACAGAGACACTGCCCCTGTGCCAACGTGAAGGCCCCCAAATTATATTATTAATTAATATTATCATTATAATTCCCCCAGTAGATAGCGCCGAAGAGTATCAAAGTGTTTAAGCCTTTATGCATGACTATGAAATTATCACTTATCACAAATGCCCTGTTTTTCTGCGACTGACCTGACACACACGTCAAGTTTTTCATTTTGCCAACGAATCCCTGAAACTATCCTTCAGTAATCCTAACAGGAACTATTTCAAAACAAAAGCATAATTATTATACAGTTATGACATGTTATCCTGTGAAACAAACAGATGCATTTGAAGAAATGTAGCAGGAGTTCAATCCTGTAATGGAAATTGAATTGAATAGACAACACCTCTCGTGGTTAAAGAAAGTTTTAGAAGTCAGTTAAGCTGTATTCACTATTGGATTTCACTCTTAGGCTTTTAGTGTGCTCCAACCCCACTTTCTTGATGTTGTACAAATGCTTTTTAGGCACATTATGTGAGAGGCTTGACTATGTAAATGGAATACACAG
>JAFBJS010003332.1:267232-278459 GCA_016785265.1 Paraplagusia blochii | reverse complement strand
TTGAGATGGTTTGGACATGTTCAGAGGAGGGACAGTGGATACATTGGTAGAAGAATGATCCTAGAGATGGAGCTACCAGGAAGGAGACAAAGAGGAGATTGATGGATGTAGTGAGGGAGGACATGAGTCAAAGTTCAACATAGAGAGAACAGGGTGAGATTGAAAAAGTTGATTTGCTGTGGTAACCCCTAAAAAAGGTACACGCCCAAAGGAGAAGAAAAAGAAGCAGGGATGTTATCAATGGTTACTTGTTCCATGGCCAACTTTCTCCATGTTTTCATATTCTCAACAAATAAAGCTTTTGTTGAGAATATGAAAACAACATATTATCTGTTTTTTTAGTGACTAGAAGCCACTAAATGTAACCAGTGACATCTCCTCCCAACTCACAGAGTCCTATTGTTTCCAGAATCACAAATGCTTCATCTGAGGATATAGTTATTCATTGTCTCTCTCACACACAGGATTTTTCACGTGCTCATTCAAGTCTTCAGGATAAGATTAACAACAACAACATTATTTTCAAGTCAAACAGAATCGACTAAACTTGAAGACACAAGACTCCATCAGAAAACAAAGCTATTTTTTCTACAAGAACATTGTGCTCTTCTCTTCACTTGGTGAAGGTGTTGTTAGTTCTTGCTAAGTTGCCACTTGGTAGTTGTGAAAAGGTGGATCAGTGGAAATAACTGAAGCCAGGAGGATGTGTGCTCAACTCCCAGTAGGTTCAACTAACGTCAACATTCTTGACATTCTTGTCAGGCAGTATCAACTATTAGGATCTTAATATATATTGGTTTTTCACGTGTCAAATTCGTAAAATAATTGAGTATTAAGTCATTTTAAAGTAATAAAGTCGTTTTCCAGATTTTTCAGGGGACATAAAAATGACTAATTTTTTTTAAATATATGATATTTGCTCATTCATTTATTATTCTTCATCCGTTTATCCACGCGCAGGGGTAGCAGTCTCTATGACTGCCACCCAAATCACACTGCATCATATTGAGAGCCTTCCTGTGGGTGGAGAATTGACTGGAGGTTACGTTTGTCTGGATGGTGCTATGATCAGAGCACCTCAGTGGCAACCTGGCAGCTGGTAGATTTGAACCTGAAGCTTTGCTGCCCCAGGTCTGCTTCCTTAACCACCAGGCCACCATTGCTGACACAAAGTAAACAATTAAAATTAATTATTTTATAAAAACAACTTGTTCCTGATGAGCTACAGCTGAGAAGAGATATTTTTGCTCCCCAATTCACATCTGTTTGAGTCACATCACCCTGTGGACATAACCTTCATCATTTATCTTACTTTTATTTCTACCCCGAATTGTGTGATTATAAGAGTCCCAGGAGTGAAGTGTACAGCACTGCTCCTCTCTCTCAGCAGGAATGCTGACACACCGTAACATTGTTTTAAATTACCCCTGTCTCTTGAAAGCAAACACTGTATGTACAGTATATACTGCCAAGCACTGTATTATCTCTCCTAATTACCCTGAGGATGAAAGAATATTAAAGGGGCAGTGGAAGCCTGTTGGTGTGTTGCAGTTCTGGAAGGCTCTGTAGAGCCTGTAAATACTGTATATAATGTCAAGGTGGACTGTGTTGGGGGATGATGTCATAGAAACTGAGGCTTCTTTGCACTTTTGAATGAAGACGGTGATTTAGCTGATTTTATGCTTGTTGCGCTGTCTCTTGCAACCTAATCTGGGATTGAGGACACAATGGAGTTGAACCTCCTGGCATTGTATGTATGCATCTCATTTCCCATGCAAACCTTGTGGGAAAAGTTTAGTATTGACTGCATTATATAAATTATTGTTGAATTAATTGTAATGCTTTAAACCAGGCCTGGGCAAATATATATATTGACTGGGCGAATCAATGAAAAGTTGAGACGGAAGGTTTGTTTGAAGGACAAACACAATGCAATGAAAGCTAAAATGATGAATTACTTTGAAGGTTTGCTATCTGTTCAGAAAATACCAGCATTGCGGTGAAAAAGCAGAAATAAATTAATTGTAGAAAGTTGTAGAAATAGTTTATATTACAGTTACACGTCTGCCTTTTTTGTGCTATTGTTACCTTTCTCCAATAGATGGCATTGAGAATGTCGTTTATTTAGTTCACATGTTTCTGACTTTAGAAGCAATTTTGACACGCAAGTTAAAAAGTTTGCCTGTGTCTAATAAAATGAAAAGTATAATTTGAATACTACTGGCCGGATTAAAATTTCAAGCGGGCCACAGCTGGCCCTTAGGCCACAGTTTGCCCAGGCCCAATTACAAAGCACATTAAAATTACATACTTGAAGAGATCATTGATATATATAAAACATGTGTCAAAAAACATTCTTCCCAAAGAACAGTGTGGGTGTAGAAAAAAGAAATCTGCTTATACCTTCAGTTCAATTCATTCAATACCCTGTTCACAATACGTATTCTGTTTAAAACTGGTTGATAATAACTGAGCTGCATTAGATGTTAATATGTTAATATTGCTGGCACAAGTGCATTCTGCGATAAAAGCTGAGAAGGGAGCAAGGGCACATGCATATTTACAGCAACATAATCCCTGCTGGCTCTAATTGCAGCAGAAGCACAGGTTTGGGTCTGATATTCCCGAAACAATTAGTGTCAACTCTCTCATTCCCTACTCATTGATTCTCAGCCTGACATAGAGTCTGCATATGAGAGACTGATCAATATAGCATGTGCTGTTTTTTCCCTCTTCAAATGTCAGACACAGCTTGATGTAGAAAAAATAGATGCAGATAATCTCCAATATATATCTATATAATCTATGATATATAATCAAGACTATCTATCTATCTATCTATCTATCTATCTATCTATCTATCTATCTATCTATCTATCTATCTATCTATCTATCTATCTATCTATCTATCCTGTGTCTCAACATTTCAGTCCAGACTTCAATGCAGACATTTGGATGATTTAGCAATGGCAGTAACATCTGTTTACGATGGCAGCAAATAGTTGCTTTGGTCAGCAGAACTAAACAGTAGAAAAAGATACGAGACTGACCTTTGACGTGTTCTGAAAACTGGGCAGTATGTCTTGTCTCAAACAATTGCAGCTCTTTGTTTAGGTCACAAATGGTCAGATCAACGTTCCAGGAAAGTAGGCCTGAAATAAGACAACAAAAAATATATTTCAAATTTACATTAAATATAAAGAACCCAGCCTTTTCAACATTTCGGTCCAGACTTCAATGCAGACATTTGGATGATTTAGCAATGGCAGTAACATCTGTTTACAACGGCAGCAAATAGTTGCTTTGGTCAGCAGAACTAAACAGTAGAAAAAGATACGAGACTGACCTTTGACGTGTTCTGAAAACTGGGCAGTATGTCTTGTCTCAAACAATTGCAGCTCTTTGTTTAGGTCACAAATGGTCAGATCAACGTTCCAGGAAAGTAGGCCTGAAATAAGACAACAAAAAATATATTTCAAATTTACATTAAATATAAAGAACCCAGCCTTTTTGTAGCAACACGTCCATTTATGTATGAAAATACAGTTTTTTTCTGCATCATCATGACCATACATATCAAGTGACACCTGTAGGCCAGTATTACAGCACTGCCACTCCAGTCCATACAGTGGAGGCATATATGCAGTTTTACAAGTAAATTAAACAAAGGTAAGTAAATAAGTAGTAAAATTCTTCAGAATATAGATATATCAATACATCTGTAAGAATTTGTCACAACTCCTATCATTGATAACAATTATTCAATTAAAATAATATAACAGAATATGCTTCACATATACAGATACTTTTAGTTAGGTATTTGCTTTAAAAAAACATTTAATTCAGTTCCTTCTGATGTTTAGTATTCTTCTCTAAATACTACAGTTTCCGGCCTCTCCTCCGTTCACCCACCTTGTGTTATCTGCTTCCGGACGATACTGAGGTGGAAACTGCTGGAAATCTCCCCGACTACAATCAGCATCCGATAGCGGTGATGCTGCTGGAGCTGTCCGTGGTGCTGAACGGACTCCTGCGGCTCTGCTTGCATTACCTTAGCGGCTTCTGCAATGGGGATCTCCATGGTAACAGCTCCACCAGTGGACACTGAACCCTTTTCCATTTCCATGACAACTGCATCCGGAGCAAGCGCCATGACAATGCAAGTTTCTGTGGGAGGAGATGTGGGTGTGTTCCTGTGGATGGTGTTCTTTTTTTATTGGTTTACAGGTGCTGTGGCTATTTGATGTCTCAGTGTTTTATTGGATTGAATGAAAAGAGGGATATGAAAAAGTATGACTGATGTTTTATTGTATTATAGAATAGAAGACGATTACAGTACTATTACTGATTGCAGCACTTAGTTACATGCACTATGTAAAACTCCCATCGACATAAAGAACAAAATAATTGGGTGATAATATTTTATCACCCATTTGATGCTATTCCTGCAACTAACTAACTAACTATCTGTATCTGGGGCAAAGATCTAGTACAATGTATCACTTGTACTGCTTGTTTGAACAAACAGGGCTGCACACGAGACATCTGTGGCAGACAAAGCCTTGTATTATAACAGGGAAACACAAGTGCCAGGACATGGATCTGGGATATAAACCAATAGATTTCTGTTCTCAATATGGACGAAACAGGGACATTTTCTGAAAGGGTTGAGACAAATCTAGGTGCAGTATATATATGAAAATCAAACAAAATACTTGATAGAAATCACAGTGCAAATTATTTTTTTTGTCTTGTCCTCTGTATCTTCCCCTCTTACTCTAACTACCGCCATGTCCTCCCTCACTGCACCCATCAATCTACTCTATGTCTCCTACCTGATAGCTCCATCTTTAGGATCATCATTCTACTAATGTATCCACTGTCCCTCATCTGAACATGTCCAAACCTTCTCAATCTGGCTTTTCTAGCTGTTTCTGCAAACCTTGCCGTCGGTGTTGTCCCTCTAATCACCTCATTCCTGATCCTGTCCATTCTTGTCTCTCCTAATGAGAATCTCAGCATCTTAAACTCCTCCACCTCCAACCCTGCCTCCTGTCTTCCACTCAGTAGTGTCTCTAACTCAGGCATGAGCAAACTAAGGTCTGTGGCCCAGAATCGGCCTGTTGAGCCGATTCTGTGTTTTACACAGAATGTGTTATACAACTAAACAACTATTTGGTTAGTTGTTTGGTTAGTTAAATCTGGACTAATACAATTCCTGAACAACAGATATTTATGCATTTTAGGCTGGAAAAAAATGCATAAATGTTTGAAGGATCACGAAAAGATATTTAATTACAATAACAAAAGCTTTTAAGATTTACACTGTACATCACCTTGTTGTTATTAATGCTTTTTTAAACATGTATAGTTATTTTTCGTGCACAATAATGTTATATGTAATATTAATTGTAATGACTTAAGGAATATTTTATTATATTGTTTTTATTGAATATGATATTGTTACAATTGTTACCACATGGTTAATGAGCTTTGTAGTTAAATACTGTGTCTGGTTGCCGAGCAACAACATTTCGTTGCCAGACTCACTGTACTGTTTTCTGTGCAATGACATTAAAGTCTAAGTCTATTTGATTTAATAGCAATATACTTACAGCAACAGGGTACAAGTCCGGCAATCGATCCTTTAAAAAATCAGTTTAGGTACTTTTAAGTAAAAGTAGAAAGTGAGCACCATAACTCCATAAATGAATGTTCTGCCCGGCGTACAAGTTAACGGAAATCAGAGGAGAATTTCAACAGTTTTATTGCAATGAGTCAGCGTTTGCATGATACAAGCAGACCGGAATATCTGCTGACATCTGCTGGACAATTTTAGTATTGCGACGCTCTGCTTTCGTCCCGCATATCCTATGCGCACGCATAGAATATGCCGGTAATATATTTTTAAAAAGTATCAATTCATTTGTAGGTTGAAATGATACCATAAAATGTGGATAAAGTCTGGTTAAAGCAGCCACTGCCATAAACAGCTGCTCCAACACGATATATCTTCTCATTATTGTATTCATTTTGTGTCAGATATATCAATTAATATTTGTATTGTATTAACTAATAGGCTGTTTGTAATCTTGTGTTTATTCACTTGTTAATATCATCAGTTTAATGCATATATCTGTTAAGTGCCCTTTAAACAACAAGTAAAAATGAACTTACTGGATTTTCTGATCATTAAAAAAATACACACTGTATATCTAATATAAAAAATATAACTTCATGCATCAGTCTTTTTCCTTTTTAGATTGGTGTTTGTATATCTTGTAATGGACACCCGAATAAAATGATAGAAAATAAGACTGAAACTAAACAAGGAGAAAAACATTTGTTAAAGATGTTTTTATATGGATTAAACAGAAATAGATTATTAATTACCCAGTTGTTATTTTTTGCTCTTATCTTCTTCTTGTTTTGTGCTTTTTCTCTTATGTATTTCCCATTTGAATGTGAATCAATGACATTAAAAGTCATAAAATCGTTCTCTAATAAGGACTGTTGCGTTTAAGGGCTATTAACCACAGCCATTTCGGTATAATAATAAAAGAAAAAGTAATAAAAGTAATAACGTTTATATCTGATAACCGATCCGATTAAACATGTAAATCTGTTTGTGTTTGGTGCCACAGGGGCAGGTGGGCACAGATACATGGTTATAGTTGCCCTTGCATCTTTCTTTACGTGCCATGCGTGTGTATTCCACACCCTGACTCTCGGCTAAACAGAGGCAGCAGCCACTGTGCGATGTTGGACGCCTTTTTAATGGAACCAGCGGGACAGTGACAGAAATTGGGAAGCCGAGAAAGCAGATCTATTGATTTACAAGGTAGAAAAAACTCTATTTATGTTTGCTTTTATGTTTGCCTGCATAGAATAGAAATAACAGTTCTCCGTATCCTGGACTCTGTGCTGCTCTGTGTCTCAGTGTCAGTCAGCAGAGGTGGCTCCGATTAGACATTTTAGGAATGGCTGCGCATTTATTAATGTGGGTGTCAACCCGGTAGAGCTGCAGAAATGACGGCGCAGCTGCTCCACTTGCCAGGGTAGGTTAAGGTTGGAAACCCGGAGCTACGGTGTTATATCTGCGACATGATTATTCCCACTGCTTCTGTCTGCTGCCGTGTGGCCACTGGGCAGAAGCAAATATTCATTATTGCTTTGTTCGCAGCCAGTAAGTCTCCATCTTAGTGTTTCCCCAGACTGTTGAAATGCCGGTCACTGATGCCCACGCTGCTGGTGGTGCTGATGGTGGTGGTAAAGCTTAGTTGTTGCCAGGTGCAGGTGGCTGGTGTCTGGCAGAACAGACTGAACCTTCACCAGACCTGGAGCCAAATAAACCAAACAACAGGATTTCACAGAGACTTCAACAACACATCAGGGTGAACAAACAGTCCTCTGTGTATAATGTCCATAATGAATCATCTCTGCACCTTAGACAAAACCATGTGATTGAACTACGATGCATTATTATTATTTGGGTGCTTTTGTTTCTTCAATATCAGTGTAGGCTCATAGGATTTTAATATGGGACAGTGGTGGGACAGTGGTTAAGGAAGCAGACTTAAGTCTGGAGGGATTCAGGTTCTAGTCCACCAACTGCCAACTGCCACCAATCAGGTCCACTGAGCATGGCACCATCCCTGCTGGACAGCTGACCACTGTTCACTTTGGTGATGGGTTAAATGCAGAGGTCAATGGTGGTTGTGTGCATTGGTGTGAGTTACAGTGACAAGAAGGAGTTTATTTTCTTTTAATATGATATGATATGACCAATTTTTATTTTATTTTTAAAACCTTGAATTTTCATCTGAGGTTAGTCAGTGTCTCTGCGTACCATCCAAGCAGCCTGCAAGATAACGTACATCACCCTATGTTAGACACCTCTAATGACTTGTGTCGGTTGATGTCCTGGACACAGGCTCTGTCCATCAGTGATGTCATCTCATTTATTTATATATCTCCAAACATGAGGTGAATTCTGAAATGCTTCAATGATAAAAAGGCTGTGAACACTGATTTTCAACCCACCCCTCATAACTTCTAGGGGGCTCACCAACCACAGGAAGGCTCAAAGTGGTGCAGTGTGATTTGGGTGGCAGTCATGGAGACTGCTGCACCCGAGACTCAGTAAAGGATACGAGGATGGAAATGAATTAATAAGCTGTGAAAGAAAACTAAGGATAAAAACATAGGTATAAAGGACATTTCCAGAATTTATAAAGACTTGTTTGATTGTGTAAATAAATGTCCCCTGTGTATGTAATGAGCAAATTCTCACAGGAAGTGGTTTGTATTGTATTGTATAGTGTAATGTTTGTCAGGACACAAATTCTTCCCAGTAACAACCCTTCACATACTGTTCGAAATGCAAAAGGCACCTTAATGACTTCTGTTTGCAAGGATTCTGTTTCAGAAAATGTGGTGTCTCCATGGCAACCAGGGCTGTCAAACGATGAAGACAAAGTAATATTCACAACTCAAGGGCTGCTTGTTAATTTTCCAGAATCAGGACCAACACTAAGCTTCAGATACATGTCTGAAATGTAAAGCTAATTTTCCTGGGTGAATTTTTTGGTGAGAAAGGGAGAATCTTAAATCTTTAAGCACCTGAGCTTTATGAGATGTACATACAAGCACAACATAATGATCTGGAAATATAATAATCCCACAGCCAGTGTCTCCAATGCAGTGGAAACATATAAAAAGGTAACCAAATGTAATTATGCTGAAAGATTGTAAAGGTCCTAGAGGAGAAGCAGTGGCCTAGATCTCTCCCATTTGCATGATTTATTCCCCAAAAAGTAGGACTGTTGTTTAACCTGTGAAATCAAGCCATGTTGATGCTTTATCTAAAATGTGTGCCCTACTTGGGAAGTCAGGTGTTCAGTCAAGATGTTGGTGACAATGGCAGTGGGCAGTGTGTGAAAAAAAAGAATAGATGTTTGACAGAAATTAATGTATTAAAATGTGGTTTCACTTCTACTTTATTGTGGTATATAAATACCCCTTAATAAAATCTAATATCTGGTGTTCTGAAATACTTTCTTACCTATAAAATCTTCTTACCCAATTATCTGTGCATGGGCACATTTCTCAAGTGCACACAGCCTATGACTTTCTGCTATCAGACCGGTATAAAAAAAATAGAATCTTGTATCAATGATTCTGTGTCATTTTGAGTTTATTGTTGATGCCTTTAATGAGAAAATATTTCCTAATCAAATATAGTTGCATTATTTATGCACATTGAGCCTGCCTTGTGCATGAAATGTGCTATGTAGATAAAATTGAAAATTTAAATTGATGATGGAATCCTAGCAGTTGACTTGTGTATGGATCAAGTGTAAGTAATAGCCAGAGGGGGCCAAAACGAAACATTTTTTCTCTTCGGACCTGCATCAATTCATCCACGGAGCAGTACCAGTCCACAGCCCAGTAATTGGGTACCACTGGCCTAAGTAGTTCAGGAACTGGATTTGGGTCCGCAAGGTTCCTGGTTGGAATTCACCTGCCGGCTATTACTTTAATATAGTCCTCAATTATTCGATTAAAAGGAAGAAATAGAATGAACAGCTATTTGTAGGTTCGTAATACATACAGGGGTATTTATTATATTACTCGGAAGTAAAGAGCTGTCTACCGTTAGTTGCCTGAAATGTGACCAATCCAGTACTGCAAAACATAAGACCAACCAACGCTGTCGCTCGACGTCATCGGCCCCATCGACCAATGAAATTACTGTTTTAAACTTTTGCCGCGAGGATAAAGGAGAGTATCTACGTCACACAGCCCAGTCGGGGTAAACGCAACACTTTTGCCTGATAAATGCGTTTGTCTTTGATTTTGAAGCAAGTTTTTAAAAAAATGATGTCGCTGAAAGTACACACGTGAAGTTTGTCGGGACTTTTTTTTAGGGTAAAGAGAGAGTCTGACCGTGTTTAGTGGGCAGAGTCTTGTTATTGTCGGGGCGGGGCGACTTTTGTTAGCATAGTTGGCTAACAGCCTAACCTCTGTGTCATAACAATGGCCGGCTGTATTTTCACGTGCCTTGTTATCACTTTGTAACACTGTCACCCGTGTAGTTAACAAAAACAACAGCCTGGATTTCGTCCTCGGCTGAACACCATGGACCCTGGCGGAAGCGAATTGGATTCCAGTCTACCCCAACCTGAGAATCCGTGTCTGATCGTTGAGGACTCCCAGCCGGATAGCGTCGCCTTGGAGGACGACCCAGAGACCAGCTATAGAACTCTGCTGGCCCGGCGTTTGTCCAACTTGCAACCCACTTCCCGCAGCCCAGTTCTGGTAAGCCTCAAATTGGCGCTGCCAAGATGGAAAGTTATAGGGCTTTAAGCCTTCTGGGATCATGGATCAGATGATATGATCAGTGGGCAAACAGAAAAATATGCCATCAGATTCTAGAGCTAAAATAATTAGTAGTTACAAATACATTTGTATTTAGTTTGGAAGTCTATGCATGAATATAATCAAATGCTATCTTTTATATTGATATTTATTATTGTCATTTGTGTTTACGGGGTTAAAAAATGTTTGTCCCACCCCCTGGACAGTATCTATGAAGCACTATGTATACATATATATATATACAAAAAATCATACATACAACTTACCGCTACAGTACAGTCATTGCTGCTCAATCATGTCATTTGTTACGGCATGTCCATCTGCATATTATAGTTTCCAAAATGCACTTATTATTTTCATGTTACTGTAGTGGATGTAGTATTTTATACAGGTATATGGGTTCTCTTCTTCTTCCTCTACTTTCGGCTTGTCCCCTTTTTCAGGGGTTGCCACAGCGAGTCAACAATTTCAATCTCACCCTGTCCTCTGTGTCCTCAACTCGAACTCAGACTTCCTCCATGTACTCCCCCAAATCTAGGATAATTTGTCTACCAATTCTTCCACTGTCCCTCCTCTGAACATGTCCAAATCATCTCAATCTGGCTTCTCTAGCTTCTTCTTCTAACCTCCCGGTCTGTGTTGTCCCTCAAATCACCTCATTCCTGATCCTGTCGATCCTTGTCTCTCCTAAAGAGAACCTCAGCAGCATCTTTAACTCCTCCACTTCCAACTCTGCCTCTTGTCTTCTATCTGTTGCTAATGTCTCAGTTAAACACAAATTCACAGTGGGGCCAAGTTGTGGGCCAAACTAAATGTTCATTTAAAAAAAAGACCTGTCTCTTATACA